>PVIJ01015185.1:0-37483 GCA_004024925.1 Scalopus aquaticus
AATTGCATGTGTTTATCTTCTTTCCATGCTGAATAGTATTCCATTGTGTATATGTACCACATCTTCTTGATCCAATCATCTATTTTTGGACATCTGGGTTGCTTCCATACCTTTGCTATTGTGAACAGTGCCGCAATGAACATACGGGTGCATATATCCTTTCGGATTAGTGTTTTTGTATCCTTTGGGTAAATTCCCAAAAGTGGGATTGCTGGGTCGTATGGAAGCTCCATGTTTAGCAGTCTGAGGAATCGCCATACAGCTTTCCATAGTGGTTGGACCAGTTCGAATGTGACCTTATTTTGAAGGAGGATCTTTGCAGATGTAATTAGTTGAGGATTGAGAGTAGCGTGAGCCCTAAATTGAATGGCTTGTGTCTGGGTAGTATCAGGAGCTACTAGAAGTTGGGAGAGACAAGGAGGATCCTTTGCTGGAGTTTGCAAAGGGAACCTGGCCCAACACCTTGCTTTCAGACTTCTGACCTCCAGGTTGTGATAGAATAAATTTCTGTTGTTTTAAGCCACCCAGTTTGTGATGACTTGTTACAAAGCCCCGGGAAGCCAACACAATGACCTGTGAGTTGCTATTCCCCCAACCTTCTTGGGGAGGCAATAGAGGGTGGTGGATGACAGTGTGGACCCTGGTCTTGTATTTTTCTGGGTTCAAGTTTTGACTCTTCTGCTTTAAACTTTCTCAGTCTTAGTTATCTAATGGCGCTAATAGTAATCACACTTCTTAGGGTTGTTGTGAGAATAAAATGAATGTACGTGTTAGGGCTGTTGGAACAGTTCTGGGCACAAATGAAACACTCAGTTAATACAGCACTGCTGTCATTATTATTTAATATGCTCATAACGAAAGTGACACAGAGGCCCCTGTCCCCTGCTCTCTCCCTGCACAAGCTGCCTACTCCGACTAGAACTTGTAGCCCTCAAAGGAAACTCAGGTCCAAGAAGTTTAAGGGACCAGCCCCCAAGTGTAAGGTTTGTTATCCGCACCCTGGTTCGCCCACATCTGAGTTAGACACTGTGGATCATTCCCGAACAAAAGCAGTGGCATTGCAGCAAGACTCTCCCCACCGCCCCCCCATCGCTTTGCCTTGAGCCCTTCCCAGTGGGGCAGGCCTTTGGAGCCTGTTCCGACATCCAGCTGGGCCTTGGTGCGCGGGGGCCTCTCTGAATAGGATCGTGACTTTTCCTGGAGTTTGTTTTCCAGTGATAACTGGCCCCTCTTCCTGTCTCTTAAAGTCCTGAAATACCTTTATTTGGGGGGGAGGGGCGGGAGGAGCCTAAAAAAGTCATTACTTTCATTTGTGATATTTGCAATCCGTAAGACATCCCCTAAAAGCACTTTTATTGGCTCCGAAAGAGACAGACTGGGAAGGAAGCCTCATAAACCTGCAGCAGATAGTTCTGATAAAAAGCCTGCAGGAAACATGTTCTTATTTACCTCGATGTTCTGCAAACTTTACTATCGAAACCTGGTATCGATCTTGTCTTGTCTCTGTCAACATAGTTACCCTTGGGTCAATACATCCTGATTTTCTTTTTCAGGGCAGTTTGGAATTAAGACTTTGAGATCTCCACCCCAAAAGTTTTGTGTAAAGGCATTTTCTTAGCATTTTGTCAAATGGCACACTATATATGTATACAAATACAAACATATAATTTATAATATATAATAAGAGATGTAAGTGTATTACTTTATATAGGATATGATGTAGTATTATTTATTTTATACTTATAGCATATGAAAATATACAATAATATAAATATAGACACATATATGCATATATATATGTATGTATAGATAATCTCCCATTCTGTTTCTGTGCTCCTTTCTGTCTCTGCAGCTTACCCATTTCTCTCATCTTCATTTTGCTTTTCTAGCTCAGTTCTCTTTATTTCACAATAAAACTACAATCGACTGTCCGTTAGGAGAAAATTATTTTTCCCCTTAAGCCTCTGGCAAATTGCTAATCCCATTTGCTTTCCCTCCCTCCTAGGTTGTTGTGTCTGCATCAAGAAATTGTTTTTATTTTCTCTGTTCTACAAAATGACTCCTGTTACAACGGGTTTTATTCCTTAAGACTCCAGAGTGGGGGCAGCAGACTTTTCCCATCAAGGACCAAAGAGTAATTATTTTAGGTTGTGGGTTGCACAGTCTCTGCCACGATCACTCAGCTTTACTGCGATTATGTGCAGGACAATGTATACCTGGGCAGTGTGTCTGTGTTCCTATAAGACTTCATGTGCAAAGGCAGTTGGTCAATGCTTGCCCTCGAACACTCCTCGTGGGAGGTGAGGCTCCCTCCTTTGCTCTCACCCTTTTGATGTGTCTGCCCAAGATTATGCAGGAAGAGTGGAGCCTGGATTTGAAGTAAGATAACCTGAATCCCAGCTCCTGCTGCTACTTCCTCACAGTTCCTCTCCAAGGATACACTTATAATCTGCTGAACTGGAGAGTGAAGTCACCTCCCTTTCCAAAGATCTTTAATGGTTCTCTAATGGTCTCCCAATAAGGACTCATTCCCATAGCCTGACATCCAAGTCTGCCAAAGTAGAATTCCAGCCTCCCCTTCCCGGCTGTGGTTTATTGGACTTTCCCTGAAACTTCCATCGTGTCCATCCAAACATCCCAGGAGTGTTTCCATGGCCGCCCCAGCCCTGTCTGGCTCCCCTGCCTGAAACTCCCTCTTTCTCTACTTACCGATCGATCAAATCAGGCTCCACCTATGGAGTCTGAATCAGGTACTCCTCCAGGCGCATTCCTACCTGAAACTCTTCAGTACTGTCTTCCTGTACTCAGCGAGGCTTATGGAGTCCCACGTGCTCTGTCCGCTGACTGGTCTGACCTCTTCCTACACCGGTCTCTCCGTACTCATGTCTACACACATGGTTTCCCGGATGTTCTATGTCCAGGCCACGCACCCTCTCAAGCCGCCACCCTCCCCCGGACACACATAGCTCAGTGACTTCTGCTTGGAGCCCCTTCTTCTTTCCGTTTAAATGACAGTGTAACTCTCTCCTTCCGGTCAGTCACGTCTCTACTTACATAGGAAGTCCTTCAAGAGACCCCCTCTGGCCTCCTAATCAGACACAGTACACCTCAACCCCTCATGAGACCTTGCTTCATTTTTATACAATAGCCTGCCTTCAAATTCTGACCACATGTTAAATGCTCTTTTGTTTGTTTCCTTTCTCCCCAACTTCATAGAAAGCTCCACAAAAAGAGACGCTTAATGCTTTGTTCACAAAATTGATCAAATGCTTAATCAAAATATATTGATTGAATGAAACCACAAGTGAAACTCAGGGACTGATAAGTTTATGGGGAAATAGAACCTGAGCATCAGATGAGTGGTCTGACCAATCCCTTCACAATTCCTCTAAATCTAAGAGCTGGTGGATTGGGGGGGAGGGGGTGACACCATCTCTCTCTGAAAATAGCTCCTTCTCCTGACTTTTGTATTTCTGTTGCATCCACCATCCTTTCAGGCATCTAGGTTTAAAGACTCAGCCATAAGTTAATGTGGATTATGAGACCCTTTCTCCATTCTTTGTCATCCGTGTTTTGGCTTCATGTCACAAGCGAGCTTTGTTTATGGGGAGGGAAAGAGGGCCACACATTTCCTCCTCAGTCAGCAACATCACCTTAGAAGAGACCTCTCTCCTAATTTCTGTGTATCAACCCAAGAAAAGATATTAAGGGCCCTTGCCCTTATTATCATAAGGAGATTGGTTTTAATAAGGGGAGCCTATTGTATCCATGCCTGAGACGGGGGGTTTGGGCTGCCCCCCCGCCCCGATGGAAGTCCTCAGATAGGGTTATAATCTGCTTAGGTGGAGGGTAGGCCGCCCCCCTTTCCAAGAATCTTTTAAGGACTTCCCAGTCCTTACCTGATAAGGACAGCTTGCTGCAGAAGAGAGACCAGGGCCTCCAAGAATGGTGTTGGGCAGACAAAAGCAGGGTAAGTCCATGGCACAGGTGTCTGTGAATGTCCTAAAGATACTTTGTGCACTTCCTGCTGCAAGAAACAAAGGGATGGATGCCTCAGTTTGGCCATGGGGGCCTGGAGCCGTGAAGTTCCAGAATGGTGGGTGGAGGAAGTTTCTGGAGGAACCACTTGGCTCATTGTGTCCTCAGGGAGGGTCAAACTCCTTCCACCCCTGAGCACTGTCTTTAGCTGGCTGTCACTCTGAGCTTTCCAAAAAGCACCACACATGTTCTATCTTCCTCCCTATTTGCTTCTGAGGCTTTCTCTTTCTGGAATGATCTCTTGCTCCCACTGCATCTGAACCCACACAGAAGAGGTTTACTCAAGATGCATTCTGAACACCTTCCAACACGTTTTCCAACGCCCCTCCCCTGGAGTCCTCACAGCCTCTGACTTGTGTGGATTTTATGGTTGCACACGAGACTTCTCTCCCCCAGTTAACATGTTGAACATAGGACTTGGTGTTTTTTGCATTTATTTTCATATCCTCTTTTACACAGAATACTACTTGCACGTAGAGGACACAATATTTGTTGGAATGAGTATGATTGAACTGAGCTGAATGTGCCATTCTGGCTTCTATGATCTGTCTCCTTTGTTAAGCATTTGTGTTTGTCCACTTCTACTGTTGCTCCTTTTTTCTTATGAACAAGATATACATCTTTATTGAATTAAGTCATGGCACCAGAAAAATAACCCTGGCTCTCAAAATCAAAGAGATAATCAGGGAAGTAATTGATAAAGAACAGGATTTAGATCATCACTGATTTCTTTATGTTTATTTTTCCAAGTATCTAGTGAGGGGCCTTCATAACATTAGTTCCTAAAAGGGACCTAGTGTTCTCGATTCATTCAAGGTGATGAATATCGACTGTGTACCTACTGTGTGTCAGGCACTGGACTAAGTGGTGTGGCTACAGCAAAGAGCATACTAGACCCGGTTGCTGCCTTCATTGATTTTATATTCTGGTCTGGGAGTTAGGCAATGGCATAAGACAATTGTGGAACCATGTGCTGAGAGCTAAGGTGGGTGAGAGAATGTGGGTGGGTGGAGGAAAGAGCTGTTTCTTCCGTGTTTGTAAGGTGAATGACTAAACAAAGTGATGGGTGCAAAATAGCCACTTCTTCTCTTGATTAGATCAGGGATGCTCTTCTCCAGCTTATGCTGAACCCCCATATAGAGCTAATTCCTTTCTCCTATGCTTCTGGGTTTCCATGGTGCTCTCTTTTCTCACTGCATTTAATGTATTACATGGAAGTCTTCTATTTGTGGTCTGGCTTGCACACAGAAAACAGATTGCTTCTTACTCAACAGGTCTGTCTCTGAGTGTCTAGCACAATGCTTGGCACATGGTGAAAGCTTCAAGAAGTGTCTGTTGAATGCAAAAATGAGCCAACCTGGGTGGGCCAGGGGAAATAAAAGGCTTAGCTCAAAGGGGCCCAACTGGTGGCCTCCTTGTGGCTTGGAATTCTTGGGGAGTGGCGCGTTGCTCCAGCAGGAGAGATGAAGAGGCTGGGCTTGGGACAAAGACTGAGGTTCTGGTATTTGAAGCAAGATAATCTCTGTTTGCAGCATGGAAGCACACGATTCTCGTGCTCCACCAGAGGAGGGAAGACCTTGACTCACGATGGGGGCAGGGAGAGGAGTGAGAGATGCAGTTATTATCTTCCACCAAGAGGTTACTGGAAAGGACGCCTCCTTCCCAGTCCCTAAAAGCCAGGGCCGTGGCCTTGTCTGGGGCCTTGTCTTGTTTTGCAGAAGTCTGTGCTTTGGCACTTGCATTGGTTTTCTTTCTTCAAAAACAAAAATAGACTCAGTCCTTGGGTAAATTGTATTCCCTGGAGGTAGAGGGTTGCTGAAGGGACATCAACAAAAGTTGAAAATGACAGGGACTTGCAAATGTCCTTGGGCACTCTCAGGGACATCTCACGCAGGGGGAGGGAGAAAGGGAGGGAGAAGAGAGTTGAGGGGGTATCTGTTGTCATCAGTAATGTGGCCACTGCCTGTTAAGATCTGATTGACATTTCACATTTGTTATGCCCAAACTATGCCAGGCACCATGTCTATCACTTTATATGGACATTCTCATTTGTTCCAGAAGGCAATATCATGGAGTAGGGACTGCCAGCATCCTCACTTTGCGGCATGGAATACGTCACCCAGCAGGAGTTCTGTGCCATGTGTGCTGAGTGGCATGTACAGTTCATGTCCAGCTCCACGAGTTGGTCCCAGCACTGTGCTTCTTGCTGCAGTTACCCACGAGGCAACCAGTTTGGTGATCTGGGCATATGACCACAGGCACTTGGGCAGTCTGAGCTGTGGCCAGGTAGGGCTTGGCCATCTCTGTAGCCCATTTCTAAGGACATGGCTGGGGCTGGAAAGAGGGTATCTGGTGAGTGTGCCCCTGCAGTGTGCAGCTGCTGTGGTGCTCAGGTCCAGCTGGAGCCTCGTGGCGGCCTGGCAGGTGAGGCAGCCTGCAGCATTTTTCTTGCCTGGACACTGGAAGCTCTGACTTCAAAGTTGGAACAAGCTGACCCGGAACACGGTGACCTTTGGCACTGTTCCCTCTCAGAACTTGCCAGGCAGGGAGGAGGGAGCCCAACTCCTTTGCACTGGTTTTCCCGGCCTGGAGGGCAGGTTTCATTTGGGGGGAAAGGAGATGGGGGCAGGGACTCCGGGGCATCTGCCCCTGAGCATGGGGAAACCAGACTGGATTCTACCACACTCAGAATTTGGCATTTTGGTGGATTGTGCGTCAACTATGAGGTTGCTCTCCAGCTCTGAGTGGGACCTGCTGGTAGGAGTACCTGCCTAGATGCTGGGCAAATTAGAGAGTGACCCATCTCCCACCTCCCAGCCCTGTTGTCCAGCCTTGGGATCTGATTTAGCTGACAGAATTGAAGGCTCACCAAGTCTCAGTTCTCTCATCTTTGAGGTGGAGACAATAATAGGGACTTCTCAGGGCTGCTTTAGGGTTGATGCCAGTGAGCATCAAGTGCCCATCCCTGTGAAGACTGGGAGGCAGCAGAATCAAGAGCACTGCCCTGTCCACTGTCAGCGAGGCTCCTTCTCAAGCACCATGTCTTTGCCGATTACCCTGGGGAATGGGTAACCTTCTGACGGCACCACTTCTCAGCTGATGAAACTGAGGTTTGGGCATGATCAAATGGCTCTTCCAAAGACACTGGTAATACATGTTGAATTGGGGGCATACATTCATGTCCCTCCCATTCCACCTTAGTCAGTCTCTCTCTCTCTCTCTCTCTCTCTCTCTCTCTCTCTCTCTCTCTCTCTCTCTCTCTCTCTCTCTCTCTGAGCAAAGGAAGAAGAATGTGGTTTATGGGAATGTGGAAGAATGTGGTTAGGGGAACATTTTCAGTTCCCTTATCCTCTTTTCTATCATCGTTGCTATTGGTAACTAACAGAGAGAGCTGCCAACATTGGTAGAGGACTTGGTAGTTTATGAAATGCTTTCATTGCATTGTGTTTTTTGGAATCCGTAATTCTGCTCTGGCACGTGGGAAACCATATAGGAAGGATTGAGACAGAAACTTCATAGGAATACTTCTTTCTGAGTTAAGGCCTTACTTGCACATGTCAAGAGTGGTTAGCTAATTCCTGGAATATGTACTTAATGGCCTTCTTTCTCCTCAACTCTCATTTATGGACTCTGTGACCTTGACCACTTTGTGTGTTTCTTCATCTATAAAATGGAGATAATTATATAATTATATATTATAACAGTATGAGACAATGTAAGGAAACTGCTGTCATAGTGCCTGGCACACACAGGAGTTTGATAAACAGTATATATTATTATTAGACTGAGAAAAACCCATATTCTGTTCTTCATATTTTTTTTTTTGCAGCATCTGGGTAAAATTGAACTTAAAATATCAAGTTAAGAGAATACCGAGAAAACCTATGAGTGCTGGGGGAATTGGGCAGAAACCCCCAATGTTCTTGGGTAACTAGAAATAGCAGTGATCAAGGGTGTGGTTTTGGTTCAGGACCAAGGACAGTTCCTCACCCACTCAGGGGACCCTCCCTCATTTTAAACTCTGTTGGCCTGTAGGGTCTGTGGAAGAAGTCTTCTACTTGCCTGTACAATCTCCTGACCTCTCTCCACTTGCCCACACCATCCCACCCATCTGAAGTGATTCTCCTTCCTCTCTTGTCTTGTTATGACACATTTCTAACATAGCAAGAACAGTGGGGAATATTATAGTTGCTTCTGTGCCTAGGGTTCCAGTCTGGCCTGTGTGGACATTTTGCCACAATTGCTTCTAATATTTTGATTCAAAATCAATGTTGGCAGAGGCTGTTGAACCTCCCTTTGTGGCCTCCTCATCACATCTCTCTCTCTCCTGTCAAGAGATGACTGCTGTTCTGAGCTGTGGGCAGCCTGCCAAATCCTCTCCTTCCATCTCCACTAATTCCCTTCCACTCCTCCAAGCACTCCACTACTTTTAGAGGCAGGTCAAGACCCACTCCTGCAGTTCAGGATGACCTTTCTTGCATAACCTGGTTGTACACAATTTTGGAGGATTCTAGGATTTCTCATTTCTTGTCTTAAATCGTTTATCAAACATGTATTGAACAGCCCTCTTTTGAAAAAGCGCTATTCTGGTTGGAGTTGCAAAAGTGAGTTTCACGTGGTCCCTAACTCCAAGAGCTCACAGAACATGGTAGGAGGCTTAATGTTGTCTGGCAGTGAGAAGGAAAGCCTGCTGGGAGACAGATTTATCTTCAGAAGTCAAACTTCACACAGGGATTAGATCTCATAAATGCTTGGGACCTTGAGCCTGAAGACTGGTTACAGTAGTGAATAGGAAGCAAAGTGGGGCTTCCTGTGATGTTGTTAGTCCTTGTGTGTGGTTCCTTAGATATACTATCACATTTGATGTTCTGTAAAAACAGAAAAGAGTGCTACTTCATAGGTACAATGTCAAGGCTTGGAGACACCAAACCTGGTCAGAAGTGCATTTAATCAGGGCTCTCTAATACCCATGCCTATTTTGATCTGGATCTTTCTTTAGAGCAAGGACAACTTTAGACAGAGACCGAGCCTAGTTCATCTCTGGTTCCCAGGCCCACAGTGTCCCTTATCAGATATTTGATTTATGAAAGTTTATGTTGTGATTGATCTCTGAGACAAAAGAAACAAGGACACATGGGTTCTGCCCTCAAGCTCACCATCTAGCTGAGGTGTCAGGCATTGGGAATGAAGGCAGGAAAGTGGTATATAAATGCCTGTCATGCAGTATGGAGTTCTACTCTGAATGGGAAATGGGATAATATCCTCTCTGTTGGCCTTGCCTTAAAATACATCAGGACAAACCACTTGGGGACATAGCATTCCCTTGGGAACTCTATTGCCACAGCCCAGCTGGCTCTCTTCTCCCGAGGTCTGATATTCCCGACTCCCTCTCCAGCTTCTCTATTTACCCTTTGTTACCCTTGAGATTTTAGGCTTAAGCTTGTGAGACATGTTCTCAGCTCCCGTTGGTGTCTCTAGCCCTCTTGATGAAAACCTACAGTTCCTACTTGTGACACCCTATCAGCTGGACCTAACCCTACTGCCTGGTTCCCCATATTCCTTTCCTTCCCTACTTCCAAGGTCAGAAGGGTGTGGCTTCCGTTGTTCCTAAGGTCCCTTCCAGAGCTCACATCTCCTCCAAGAGTCTGGGGCAGAGAATCTTAACCTCTGGTTAGGTTGGGCCACTGGGGCAGACTGGGGAAGCTGATGGCCCTCATCAGAATAGTGTTTTAAAATATATAATATAAAAATACATGGTATTTCAAAGGAAATTGGTTATATGCAATATAGTTGTCAATCACTACATATATACATTTTTCTCTTGTTGTATACCTATCACCGTGCACACACCCACATTCGTGGACACTTGACCCTTGAACAACACAGCTTTGAGCTGCGCGGGTCCATTTACACATATTTTTTTTTTCTGTTCATGAGGTCTGCATTAATGGATCAACCAGTCATGACTGTTGATTGAGTCCATGGAGGCAGAACCCATGGTTGTGGGATATCAGTATATTCCACTTGTGTGTGGCTGTGGAATATAAGTGGAATATAAGTATCAGAGACTTGAGCATTGATGGATTTTGGTATCCATGGGGTGAGGAGGTGCGAAAACCAATCCACTGTGGATACCAAGGGATGATTGTGGTTAAGTTTTTTTGAGGGGGTCAAAAGTTATACATGAATTTTCTATAGTACAGGAACTGGCATCCTTAACCCCTGCATTGTTCCAGGGTCAAGTGTATATTGTAACATTATGTATGTATGTGTGTGTGTATATCTGTATGTATGTGTGTGTATGATACGTGTATATGTATTTAATGCAGTGTTATTGTTGACCAAATAAAGCTTAGCATATTCAAGTAACAAAGTTCTCATATAAAAGCAAACAGATACTTATTATCTCACAGTTTCTGTGGTGCAGAAAGTAATCCGGACATGGTTTATTGGGTCCTTTGGCTCAGGGTCTCTCATGAGACTGCAACTCAGGTGTTTGCTGAGGTTGCAGCTATCTTAAGATCTATTGGGAATGGCTCTGCTTTCCAGACTTGATGCTCTCTTGTTGGCAGGATTTGGCTTCTCTTGGAATGTTGAACTAAGGGTCCTAGTCCTTCCCTGATTGTTGGCCAGAGGTTCTTTGCCGCATGGACTACTCCATAGAGCAGCTCACAGCACGGCGACTGGCCTCATCATAGGGAGCAGGTGAAAGGAAATATGAGCAAGACAGAAATCACAGTCTTTTCTAATTCATCGCGTATGTGAAATCCCTTACTCTTGCCAGATTCTGTTCATTAGAATTAAGTCACTAGGTTCAGCTAACACCCAAGGGAGGGATCATACAGGGTGTAAATACCAGGAGGTGTGGGTCATTAGGGATCATTTTTGAGGCCTGACTATAAAAGTACTATATGTACTTATTATGAAGGCATTAAATAAGATCTAAGAGGTTCAATAACTAATGTGACTTTGAACTAAACATAAGCACCTCCTACAACTGACATGTATGAAATTATCTGTGATTTCTGTGGCTGTTAAATTCTACTGCTAATGTACTGGGGTTGGTTGTCTACATTCACAAGTGATAGAAATGCTAAATTTAATTTAGAGGTAGGTGAAATAAAGCTGCACATTTTCCTTATCTCAATACACAGACTCCCAGAATTCTATCCCCTGAGCCTTCTTGAGTCCATGGGCCCAAGTTAAGAATCTCTGTTCAAGAGATGGAAGGCATAGGAATGTCTTAGTGGCTGATCACAGATGATATGGATTACCCGGTCTAGGGAATTCAGTCTACTCAGGGCTAAGACATGTCTCAAAAGGGTTTACAATGTGGCCAGAAGTTGGTGGTGGTGGTTGTTATTGATATTCATGTTATAGTGCTGATTCCCATGTGTGTAGAATTAATTTTTCTCCTCATACACTAAATTGGTCAGGATTTAAGATTGGACTCACATTAACCAGTCATAAGAGACTAATGCATATTGTACTCACTCAATCATTAAAACATTTCATCATTTATATAGTTTTTCATTCTTTTAGCAGCATGGTTAAGTACACATTCACTGGTCATTACTGTTTGACAGGCACAGGTATATATGCTGAGCCAGTGGTGGCCTCATAATGGTTAGACACAATCCCTGACCTCCAGGAATACATGGTTGTTTACAGCAGTCCTTGACTTCCCCTTTCACTCATGACACATGCATGACCATGACATTTACTCCAGGGAGAACCAGACTCTTCTCCAACTATTCCTGCATTAACCACTTCCACATAGAAACTTCTACAATCAGATTTGGAGAGGAAGTTTCTACCCTGGCTTGCTCCTTCCCATGTCTGGTGAGGCTGGGCTCAGAGCCCCTGGCTGGCTCTGCCATGTAAATCACACATGTTCTCTCTGTTATTAATTTTGCCATGAGCCCCAAGTCAGGATTATGGAGGGGAAGGAGGGGAAAAGGAGAAAAGGAGGGAGGGAGGAAGAGCGGAATAGCTACAACTGGGTGAGTGATTCTGTCAGAAGAGTAAGGAGCAGAAAACCTCTTCTGGCTCTAGTACTAAGCCATGTTCTCTATCTGTGTTTGTCATCACACAGCAAACAGTTCATCGCTACCTACCTCCCAGTCTGTGGCTCAATTAGAAGGGAGAGGGAATAATTATCACCAAACATTCCACACCCTCCATGGCCATAACTGGGGCGGCGCACAATTCATCATGCCCCAGCCACAACTCGATCTGTTTTCTCCTATGACATAATGTCGTGATTTAGTCCACAGTTCATGTTAATGGGTTTTCCTTCAACAAGTGTTTGTTGAGAACTTACTATGTGCCAGGCAATGGGAGAGAGACTGGGGACTGAGGCAAGAATGAGATCAACAAGACCTGCTCTGTTGGAGTTTATGTGTTGGAGGATAGAGATGAAGACCTCACGAGCAAACCAAGAGGTAGACAAGGTTCTGATGGCATCTTACAAGAAATAGACAGCAGACTGCAGGGAGAGCGACCTTCAGACTTGGTCGGGTGATCACAGAGGGAGGCGCAGGGCTGAGACTTGTGTGACAGGAAGGTGTTTGCAGGGGATGGTCGGCTAGAGATCCCTTCAGGAGAAAATCCCGTGGGCTCTGAGGTGGTGTGATATGTCTGAAGAAAAAAGTTTGCATGTTTTCAGTAAATGAGTTCAAAGAAAAATATATATGATACTATGGGTTTGACATATAATTGGGATATGTTCATAATTACAAAAATAATTTTTTCCTGTTTATGTACACTGAATATTTTATTTTATTATTATTAAAGATTCATTTATTTATGCATACAAGAGCTGGGGTGCAGGCCAGAGGTGTGGAGTGGTGAGAGGATTCACCAGAGACAGAGTGGGGAGCAGAACAGGTATACTGACATACACTGCTGAGGGGAGCAGTGGGGAGACAGGAGAGGTCTGCTGCACCCGGTGGGAAGCTCCCTGGCCGGAGATCGAACTCGTTACTGCTGTGGCTGCTGATAGCTTCATAGTGTTGAGACTGAACCCCTTGCGCCACCAGAGAGGCCCTACAGAGAGTAGTTTACACACTATTCTTGGGAAAAACCAATCCCTCCTAGACCTAAACCAGAGAGATCAAGATAATCTAGAGACAAGATTATCGATTAGCCTCACCTCCCGTCTTTCTAGACTAGGGCTGGAAACTCCTTCCTTGGTGTTCCTTATATTCTGAATTCTATGGATACCTCTCTATGCTGATCCTTTTTTTGTCTCTGGATGACTGTATCTCAGACTTGTCAACAATCCCTTCATCTGGCTCTTCTTTTGTGTCAAGAGAGTTCCGATTTCTGTAAAGCTCTGGATTTCCTTTCTGTCCTTGAGGATTGCTGAAAATTTAAGAACAACTAACATTATGTAAGGCTCTTATTAATTTTTATTTCCCTCTGACTGTTTGTAAGTTTCCCCCCAGAGAGCTGTCTGTGCCCGACTTCCTTCCTCTCCTGCTGCCTCTCAGTCAAGCCTCCTTACGTCCGGCTGGGGGATCTTTCTGCTCCCTCTCCTCTGGATCCCCTTTGGCCTCCAGGGCTAGTTGAAGAGCCGGGAAAGAGGACCTAAGACAGGGGCTTTCTGGTGGGCATCGGTGACTCACAGGCAGAATCACGCTCAGACAGGCTGAGACAGGTCCTCTTGCCCTGTGTGAGTCAGGGCTGCAGCTGAGAGGATGGATGGACAGATGTGCTTGTCTTTCTCATCTGCCTGGTCCTGGATATCAAGTGAGCCCTCCCTCTGGCTCACTTGAACCCCCTGATCCAACTCTATGCAAAATTTCAGCCCACAAGGAGGGGAAAGTCTGCGTAAGAGAAGGCTGAGCTGAAGTTTAAAATTGTAACTACTCCAGAGAGGCTTGCCCTTCTGGCCGGTAACCCCTGAGCCATGTCATGCTGACTCAGGTTCATCATCTTCACACAGAAATGCTTGATTTTTCCTGGGAGTATTTTCTCATCGTTTGGGTCTCATTTTGTAGGTCAGGGAATCATGCCGAGCAAATGAGGACTGCTCCCCACAAGCCCAAGTGCAAGAGCAGCTCCCAGAATCGCACCTGCTGTCCAGGCCCTGGCAGTTCTGATCTCATTTCCTTCTGCCGCCTTCCAACCCAGGGTCTGCTCACTCTGTCACCAAGACTGAAAGACCTGGGAGTTTTGGCAACCCCCCAAGTTCTCACCAGCAGGAAAGGGCAAAGCTGAGCTTAGAATAAGGGGCCAATCCACACCAGGGTCCTTTTGAGAGGAGGAGTATTAAGAATTTCACCAGGCAGTGGATATAGGTATGGGATGTCCCAGCAAGCCAGAACATTTCCGACGCCTGAGTTTTGTTTCTTTTTTAAAGATTGATTTATTTAAGCATACAAGAGCTGGGGTGTAGTCCAAAGGTGTGGGGGTGGGTAGGTGAGAGGAGTCACCAGAGACAGAGTGGGGAGCAGAACAGGTGGATCTACTGATACACTGCTGAGGGGAGCAGCGGGCGAGGCAGGAGAGATCTGCTGTGCCATGTGGGAATCTCCCTGGCCGGGGATTGAACTCTTGCTGCAGTGGCTGCCTATAGAGTCATAGTGCTGCGACTTAACGCCTTGCACCACCAAGGAGGACCCCAATGCCTGAGTTTTAAGCTAATCTTTTGGGCTCTAAAACCCAACTTTTCCACCACTCATTCTATTGCTTTCCAGGAAGGTAATGAGACAAATTCAAATTTGCAACCCTTTTTCTTGTTGCTTCCATCCTTTCTCTTCCCAGCCCGGGATATTGTGATGAAGGCCAAACCCCTGTGCTTTGAGAAGCCCCATGGGTGACTCTGATGGGCTGCCAGACTTGGGGTTCCCGCATTTGGTGATACGGCGTCTCTCTGGTGCACCATGTCTTGGTAACTGACAGAGAAATGCAGTAGGTGGGCATGGGCGCGGTTACATGGGGGTGATACTGTACCCCTAAATCATAGGCAGTGTGTGACCCAATGTTACCTAAAAAAATGATCAAATCACTGAATGATGAAATTATGGGCAGAGGCAGGCAGGGCTAAGGGTCACTGTGTGTCTGAGGCAAAGCAATTCATTGGGGAATGCCCAGCACATGCAAAGAAGTGAGAAAGAGGTAAGCAGTGGGTGATGTGCCAGGCTCAGCGCCATGTCCTCATGAAAGGGGGGCGTCTGTGCAAGAAGGACGCCCTCCTATTCGCATTTTGGAAGGAATATGCTCATGGCTGCGTTCCAGGTTAGGAATTTAAAACTTGTTTTCAAAGGGCTCCTGAACGCCCAGCATGATATGACCTTTGACATATTTGAAAACTCTCCAGGGCGGGGCTAGTGCCGTCCCCGCTCACCCCCAGCTCTGGACACATCTGCACAGGGGTCTGTCACCCCAGGGGACACATAAGAGCCAGACTTCAGGGGTGCATTTCCTCCGTTTGGTCACTGGCTTGTCCCCCCAAAATCAATAGCTCTACCATGTGGGTGGCTATGGGGTGGGACGCACCATGTGGAGCCAGGGAAGTGGGGAGCAATTTCTTTGGTCAGACTCGATTCCTGTCCCTCCTCTGCTGTCGAGACCTCCCTGCCATTGAGGACCTGGACGCCGGCGACTGTCCCCAGGCAGGGACCGGGAGTATTTAGACCTCACTGTTCGTTTTTCCCCTGAGTGGGAATGTGGCTATTTCTTCTCTGCCAAGTCAGCCCAGGGGACCGTGTTCGCTGCCCCAAGTCTTGGGGTTCCCGCCAAGCTTTGCCCTGGTTGGCTGCAGGCTGAGGGGCGGTGTGACCTGAAGACGGCTGTGCTGTTCAGGGAAGACTAGACTCCTGGGAATACCCTCACAGGAAAGGGACAGGTAGGCGGAGCTGTAATACAGTAAGAGTAGTCAGAGGTAGAAGGCTAAATAGTGCTCAGTTGCCAGAGAGAGTGAGAGAGCGAGCGAGAGAGAAATCAAGGACTGGCCCCAGTTCCATAGGAAGTATTAATTGGACATACTGAGCAAAGCTGTGTGTGTGTACCTATCAGATGCCTACTATCTGGTATGATTTGGTGGGTGCATTTTTGGATCTAGGAACACTCAAAATGTTTTCCATATAAGTTACTGGTACAGGCATCTCCAGGCCCCCCAAATAACCCCTCAAATCATACCAAGTTGGACCATTCTACTTTGACATAGCAGAGTAGGACAGGGACCTGTGTTGTCAAGAATTTTAGGGACACCCATGTGCAACTCTATACATTGGTTCTCATCATTCTGATAACAAATTTGTATCATTATCTTCCTTTAAAAGGTGAGGAGAATGGAAACTCATGGAAGTTTTGTGACTTGCCCAGAGCCACAAGAAGGATAGACAGAGAGGACCAGTGCGCCCTGGGACTCAAGCCTGGCTTCAGAGTGCAATGGATGACTTGACATGTCTCCTTTTTGCCCTCTTATGAGGAAAAGCAAGAACGGGAGGCGCTGGTCGGCTTCCACGAACCGCGTGGTGTTGGAATCGTGTCCTTGCTGCATCCAGATTCGTAAACAGAGGCTCTGCAGGCCAAAGTACACACAAGCAGACGCAAAGAAGCAACCCGCGGAGAGAAGGCCCGTGTGTGTCCTGTGTGTGTCTGCTGGAGCCCGCGTCCCCCGGGACCCGCCGCCTGTGGTGGCGGTGTGCAGATGGCCGCAAAGTGGCCACGATGTCCAGCTGCAGCCTGGGCGGTCTGGGCGCAGGGGCGGGGCATGATCCGGCCGACAGAACTGGACTTGTGCTTCTTCTGGGTTGTTGCTGAGTCCTTTAAAAAGGGAAGGGGGTATGAAAAAGAGAAGCTCTTTGTCATGGGAACTAAAACTTTCCACTTTAACAGCTATTATTTACTCATTCATTCAAAACACGTGATGGAACCCCGGCTGTGTGGCAGACTCTGTCCTAAGCCCCGGGGATGCAGCAGGGGTTAAAACAGTCTTTACTCACAGTTGAGTGATTGGAGATGGATAATTTGGAGAGATGCACAGAAATATCTAAAAGGTACTATTGGAAAAGAAACTATGCAGAGTAAAGGGGTGAATAACTATGAGTTGGATTGTGCTGTTTGTAGCAAAGATAGCAGGGCAGACTTCTTGGAGGAGGTGACATTTGTGCAGAGACCTGAACAGAGCCCAGGAGTTGACCTGGCAGATACCCGGGACCCTGGTGCTCTCTGACAAAGGGAGCTGTGGTTCCAAAGCCCTGAGAAAGCAGTGGGGCCTGGGCACCCTGGGGTGAGCAAGGAGCGTGTCTCGGCGGGGGCGGGGGTGGTCTGGAAACTGTGTCCTGGGAACAGGTAAAGGAGTAATGTGTTTAGGCCAGAAAAGAGATGTCTGGGGGGGGGGGGGCACAATGTAGCTCCCCTCCCCCAAGGGTTCTAATCTGCAAGAAAGGACAATTTTTTTCTGAATAATACCAGAAAATGGGACAAAAGACCAGTGGGTGAAATTGTCAGAAATTGTGGTTTCAGTCCGGTAAAAGATGTGTTGAATAATGTCCAGAGCACCAGATAGGGCGATAAGGGGCGACTACAAATGAGTTCATTCAGATATTTACTGAAAACCTACTGTGTGCTCGACAAATATGTGAGTCTACCCCATTTTTTGTTTGAATCACTATTTAAAGGAAATGCGTGTCTTGCATTGGTTCACATGCCTCTTAGGTTTCCTTTGGTCATCGGGCTGCCTTCTGCATTCCTCACCCAGGGGATGCCGTCACCAAGTACCACTGTCTGGAGGGTGCACACAGCAGAGATTTACTTCCTCTCGGTTTAGGAGGCTGTAAGTCCAAGATCAAGGTTTCTGCAGGACTGGTCTCTCCTAAGCCGCCTTCTTGTCGACCGTCTTCCGCTGTGTCTACACGGCCTTGCCTTTGTATATCTGTGACCTCTCTTCTTCTGTGTCCACCATCCTACCAGACTAGGGCCCACCCTGAGATCTCAATTTAACCAGATGACCTAAAGACACCCTCTCTGACTATACTCATCTCCTGAGGTTCTGGGGATTAGGACTTTATGAATGGGGGGCATCATTCACTCTGCCACCCTCCCTTTTCCTCATTGCTTATTTATTGAAGAAACTGAGTCATTTGTTCTGTCTGGGTTGTCAGGTTGCATCCCTGTGGTTTGTTGTACTTCCTGTCAGAGGTGCTTAGGCACTTGATTGGATTCAGGTCTGCTTTTCAGACGAGGATGCTACGGTCGGTGGTGGCTGCACTTCCTACGGGAGGCAAATGATGTCTGGTTGTCGTGTACTCCACAGTTTCAGCAAGAAATTTAAGGAAGTGGGAAACTGACATACAGCAAATGTTTTTATGACTGCTCTTAGCATGGATGCCACTGAGACACCTGGAGATTCTGATGTGCTTTGGGATCAAACAAGATTCAGTTATTTTCCATACCCTTTTAGCATCAAGTGTGGTATGGGACTCTCATTTTGCATATATCCTTACATTTGCATGTGGTTGGATGGTTTCACTCATTTGTGGAATATAAATAACCAATGAAAACAAATTGGTCAAATACAGCAAAAATAACTGAGACTTTAACAGATGTGGTGGCTACCAGGAGAAGGGGCTTGAGGGGATTAATATGACAGGTAGTGACCGGGGACTCCGGGGCAGGGGGGTGGATCAAGTGTATACTGGAGGTGTGAAAATGTACTCCTGAAATTGTAGTTGTGTAAGCGAATGGGAAGTCAATAAAATGAGGGAAAAAATCAATAGAATTTCATATGCAACAAGACTATAGGTTGGTCCAGACCCCCCCATCCTGTCTCCCCCCCACCCCCCGCCCATTGACCTACTCTGCAGAGGACAGGAGTTTTATGAAATGGCAGCTGGGTGGGTGGGGGAGGGAAATATTCCAAGTCACTCAGATGTGAGTCTGGATCCTGGTCCTGTCCTGCCACATGTGAGAATCTGGTGCCAGTCAAATTGCTTAAAACCTTGCGCCCACATCCCTCATTGTCAGGGTGTATATTACCTTTTTGCAGGTGTCACCTCCCCGGGTAAGCTCCTCCTACCTTTCTTCTTCCAGTTTTGACTTCCAGCTCATGTCCAGACCTTCCGCTCACCAGCTGCTCACCTCTGACGTGCATTAGGCTTATCTTCTGTTATTTAGTTCAGGGTCTGCGCCCCAGTGTATGAGTTTCTTCAAGTTCAGCACACACCTTCCTTGGCTCACCATGGAATTATGTCCCAATAAATCCCTGCTAAGCTGCAAATACCATTACTTGAAAGTCCATTTAATACACCTAACCTACTGAATGTCCCAGTTTAGTCTCACCTGCCGTAAATGTGCTCCCATTCCCTGAAGCTGGGCAAAATCATCTGACACCGAGCGATCCTGATAATAAAGTTGTGTCTTTCACGTAACACACTGAGTCCTGTACCGATGGGGAAGGAGTTTATCCATGTGGCTGCTGACGCTCCGATGGCGTGGCCCACGGCGAGCTGAGGCTCCAGGCTGCTGCCCATTACCCCGGGATTGTGGGCTGCACCTGGAGGTCAAAATTCAGAATTTGAAGTATGGTTCTTAGTGCATAGCACTTTTGCACCACGTGTAGGGTAAGTGAAAAAAAGCTTCAGGTTTTTCCGCCCTCCCTGTGGGCCTGCACGCATGTTTGATGGCAGGTACCTGGAATGGGGATGTGGCCCTATGTGAGTGGGCACACCTGAGCCTAGAAGCTGGGCTTATAAGCAGAGCTGTGGGAGCAGCAGTGGAAGCAGCAGAGAAGCGGCGGCAGGAGAGAGCAGAGCGTGGAGCAGAGAACCATTCGGGGTGCAGCAGAGACCACGAGATCGACAGAGAGCCTAGAAAGAGTGAAGATTCGCCAGGGGCCTGCCTGCCTCCCAGCCCCCACCCCATTGCCTGCTCTGTACCTGGCTGCCTCTCTACAAAAGACCGTTCAAAGCCTACAAAGCCACCGGGTGCTCTAGAACTACTCCTTCCCTTTGATTCGTCTGCGCAGCCCCGTGGAGAACATGCTCCTGTGTTTGCTGTCCTGACACCATGGTAAAGTAAAAAAGTTGTAAATTAAAGCATCAGCTGTCAGGGAGCATGGGTACTACAGGGTAGTTTCTGGTTCTTTTAGCTGCTCAATAAATCTTTAAAAGGGTTGGGTGGCCCCTGGGTAGTGTCCCGAATCTAGACTACAAATAAGAACCACTAGGAAGCTCTAACAGTTGCTGATTGCTGTAGGCTATAGACTAAATGTCTCCCTCAAATTCCCGTGTTGAAACTTATCCGTAGTATGGTAATCAGAGGTGGGGCTTTTGAGAGGTGCTGAGGTCACAAAGGTGGGGTCACGTGAATGGGATTCATGCCCTTATAAAAGCAGCCAGTCCTAGAATGCTCCCTTGCCCATCTGCCATGAGAGGTTATGTTGGGGGGAAGGGACGTCCTGAACAAACTCCACAAATATGTTTTATGGACCCCACCCCCACTCCAGACCAGAGAGATCCAAGACACCAAGAATTACAAATCCCACAATGCTATCACCTCCAAAGGGAGGGTTGCTGGGAACTGAGGGGGAGTTAAGCAGCCAGCCTTGGTGTATATAACCAGACGTGTGGGCCTTGGGGGTGGGGGTGGTCTCTTGGGTTTTTTTGCTGACTTTCAGTGTGCTGTAGGGGTCCCAGATCAGCAGAACTGGTAGGACACATTCACCGATTTATCTCTCTTCCCTCCACCCTGAGTTATTTTTTAATTTCCCTTTATTTTGTAAATAAACCCTTTATTAACTTTTCTGTGTGTGCCTGCAGTTGAGTCTCATTATAAGTTCCTTTTAAGCATGCAGGTAAGGACCACAGTCAGGCCAACCATCACATATCGGGGTTACCTGGAACAGTTACAGCAAACAAACAAAAAAGACTTCTGAGAAGTGGGCTCTCAGCAAACACAGAATCTGCCTGAGTCGTGATCTCAGAACTCTCAGTCTCCAGAATGTGAGACATAAAATTCTGCTCTCGTCAGCCCCCCAGCTGACAGTATTTCTGGTACATCAGCCCAGATGAACTAAGACTGATTCCCTGGGCCTGCACATTAGGCCAGTTAAATCAGAATCCCTAAGGGTGGTTTGGGGAAAAGTATTTTTTCCCCTTCACATTTTAAAAGCACAGGATTATTAAGAAAAGAGGAGGGAGAAAAAAGAACCACCTGGATAGTCATAGGCAGGCAGTTCTGGAGGGAAAGCTGCTGGGGAGGGGGTTTTGAGGGGCCTTCCAGGGCAGCCGGCCTGAGAGGCCGTATCCCCGGCTGTGCTCTCAGTCTGGCCTTGCACAGGGGTGCTGCCATCAACCCGGACACTTGTGAGAATGGACCTTCTCGATCCCCACCCAGGCTAACACAGGCTCAGGTGCAGCCTGCTGTGTTGAGTGAGTCCCCCCGGTGATTCTGATTAAACCCCGCTTGAGCAACGAGGTCAGCACGCTTCCCTGTATGGCTCAGGTGGCAACTATTTAGACTTCGGGGCTCATAAGAGCCTTCTCGCAACTACACAACTGTGCTGCTGTCGCACGGAAGCAGCCACGGGCAGCGCACGGAAGAGCTTCCTAGTGGTTCTTATTTGTAGTCTAGATTTGGGACACCACCCTTTCTCAGAAGTCTTTTTTGTTTGTTTGCCGTAACTGTTCCAGGTAACCCCGATATGTGATGGTTGGCCTGACTGTGGTCCTTACCACATGCTTAAAAGGAACTTATGAGACTCAACTGCAGGCACACACAGAAAATTCAGAAATGAGTGGGTGTCACCGGCTACCAAAGACAGACAGTGGCCTGGCCCTGGGTTGCAGCCTGCACACTGGAGGACTGAATCGATGGTTGCTGTGGAACAAATCGCCCCACAGCTTAGTGACTTCAAATCCCAGCCACTCTCGTGCTTAGTTATCCGTGGGGTGGCTGGTGTGTTCTAGGCTTGTATGAGGGGGAGAGGGTGGGGAAGGGTACTCCAGCTCGAGGGAGAAGAACTATAAAGCACATGGCAACGGGCATGGATAAGGGCAAAAGGGGGTGAAGGATTGGGACCGACACTTCACTCTATTACAGGGCTGAAAAGGAATGGTAGACGCAGGGTCCAGGGGTAACGTTTATTCAGTACCCTACAAATGGTGGTGATTTGTAAGTATTGCTATTAATCATTATCTGTTATTTTGCACACACCAGGGCTGGACGCTGGATGACCTGGACACGGGCCTCACTGCCCACTCAGGCTGTGGCCACAGTAGCAGGTCCTCAGGAAGGGCAACTGGCCAGTTGACACAACAGTTTGTTCTCTGAGCTGCGAAGCTGCTTACTCGGAAGAGGCGCTAGTCCTGGGCTGTCCGTTCATGCTCAGCTGCCGCTCGCAGACCAGAAATCACTCCCGATAACCCACGAGCCGCGAGGAGGAATCACTCAGCCTGGCTCCAAAGCAGAAACGAGTGCTTGGTTGGCGCTCGAGCAGCTGGGCTCTGTCACTGAATGAAGGTACGTCTGGGAGCTTATTAGGGGGACGAGGCAGATGAAGGGGAAGCCAACTGGTCTTAGAGACTGAATTTCATGAGGAAGATTACCTGGCCGCGTAAGTCTGGGGTTCGGCACGACTTCCCTCGAGCCCGTTCCCTAGTGCTTCCCACATTTCTGGGCAGAACATTTGCGCCGGAATCACGGGGGCAGCAGCATTGCCTATGCAGGCCTGGGGTCTGGCTCACCGATTCTGATTTGGGGAGGGTGATGGGGTGCCTTGGTATTGAAAGCTTTCTGATGTCTGTGATAAGTAGGCTCCTACACACCTGTGTGACTGCACAGAAAATTCACAGGCACTGCTGCTCAAAGGAGGCTCCCCGCTCACGGCTGAGCCGCCCCAGTGAACTCCGGGCTCCCTGCTCCTAGAGAGTGAAGGCTGTGCCTTATTCGCCCTGGTATGCTGGGCCGGTGCCCTGGAGGCTACATGTGAGGCCCAGTATTTATGGGGCCTTCGTTTTACGGGGCAGTCACCAGGTTTCAGGAAGGCGGACTGACGCATCCAGGGGTGTGCCTCCGAGCACCACCCACCCTGTCCCCCCGCTCCTTGGGGTCTGGCACTTTCAAGCTTCTTAGGAAGGGAACTCCTGTGTATAAAACACTGACATGTCGGACCTTGTGCTGGGTGATTTA
The DNA here is from genome assembly GCA_004024925.1 of Scalopus aquaticus. Taxonomy (NCBI): domain Eukaryota; kingdom Metazoa; phylum Chordata; class Mammalia; order Eulipotyphla; family Talpidae; genus Scalopus; species Scalopus aquaticus. Next base: position 23,182 of record PVIJ01015185.1, read on the forward strand.
CACACGCTCATTTTCTACTTTAAGAAATAAAACCTGTTCAATTAGCGTTATTAGCTCCACTTTATAGATGAGAAAATATGCTGGAAGTCACCCAGCTGTGAGTGGAGAAAACAGAGTCGGGGTGCAGGTTGGTTTGGTGGATGGGGGATAAGACATGAGCAGGCTTCCTGGCCCCCGAGGATGCTGATTCTTGGTCTGGATGTGGGTTACTTGAGAGAGGGGATTCAGGGTGTGAAAAGTCATCCTTAGACTTCAAATATGCTTTGTGTGATTACTCAGTGACAAGAGGGACTATCCAGGTGGATCTGAGTGCACGCTCAGGCTCTCCCGCCGCCCCCCAAATGAGAGCGAGGCTCCCGCCCAGCAGCTGGCAGGGTTTTCTACAGGAGGATGCCATGAAAGGAGACTCTGAGCTAGAAATCAGGTCTTTTCCTTTCTTGCCTGGTGCCCCTCTGCGCCATCCGCCGCTGGGGGTCTCCCAGCAGGTGCCCAAACGGGACACGCCCTGAGATTACTGCGCCGCAGGGAAAATGAACATCTTCACTGTACATGAGACCAAGATGCCTTCATTTATGTTCACACCTACCTCCCTAGGCCCCTAATTTCAGGGCTTTCTTTAAAAAAAGGTTGCTCCATTTCTAATTGACATATACAGTCACAGGTCACATTAATGATGGGACGCATTTTAAGAAACACCTCCCTAGGTGATTTTGCTGCTGTGAGAACGTCAGCGTGTCCTTCACAAGCCTAGACAGTCCAGCCTGCTGCACCCCCAGGCTATACAGGACAGCTGGTGGGTCCGCCGCGTATGTGTGGTCTGTTGTTGACTGGAATGTCATTAATGGTTGCATCTCTGCCATCAAACTGCATTTATTTCAAGTGTATAGTTTGGGGAATTTCAATGTATGTATACTCCCATGTGTACTTGGCCAGAATGAAGGGAATTTCTCATTTCCCTGCCCCAGCCCCTCTCTGAACACTCACCCCACCCCACTGTCCTGAAGACAACCGGGAATCTGCTTCTTTTTTTTTTCTTTTGTAATTTCACATATATTTATATATATATATGTTTTTGTATTTTTTTAAAATTTATTGTAATTTATGTCTTTTACATTTTGTATTCCCTTTGGGTAGCCCTCCACCAATTCACCCATGATCCATCTCCATGGTCCCTTGTGTTCTTTTCTATTCCATTTTGTGCCCTTATCCTCCCTCCCCCCACCCCCAGCTGAGTGTCCCTCTCCCACCCGGCCTCCCTATAGTCCTGTTATAAGTGAAACCATTCGATATTTTTCTCTTTCTTTCTGGCTCATTTCGCTGAGTATGGGAATCTGCTTCTTGTTGCTCCACATTACTTTTTACCTCCTAGAATTTTATGTGGAGTTAATCATTATGTGCTCTTCTGTGTGTGTGGCTTCTCTTAATCAGTGTAATTATTTTGAGAGTCGCCCACATTTAGCCTATATCAACCATTTGTTCCTTTTTATTGCTGTGTGGCATTTCATCGTATGGTTTGTGTGTCTGTTCATCTGTTGATGGGTATATGGTTTTTAATGCTTGGTTCTTTCCAACAAAGTTGCTATGAAGATTCTTGTACAAGTCTTTGTTGGGCATAGACTTTCATTTCCCTGATGAAAGCAACTAGGATTAGAATAGTTATGGCTGGAGTCTGTGGTAGGTAAAGACACAACTTTAAGTAGCTGCTGAATTGCTTTCCAAAGTGGTTGTACCATACCACATTCCACCAGCCTCCAGGAGTGTTCCAGTGCCTCCAGGAACAGCTTCGTGTTCAGTCTTGTCCATCTTAGATGTTCCAGGAGGTGTATGATACGTGAAGCTGTCTGGGGAGCTCTCTCCTCTCTGGCTCTGGTTATCTGAAGTCTGGTCATGTTTTTCTACTGGTTTCCTAGCCACATCTCCTCACTCAGCCTCTTCACTGGGTTCAGACTGCGTTCTTTCCTCAGCTGACACCTGCAGACTTGCTCAATGCAGTGAACTTGGGCAGGTGTACGGTTCAACCTGGGAAGAAACTAGGTCTCTTTGCCATCCTGGCTAATAGTCTTTCCTTCAGGCATCATTGTCCTTTACCGGCTGACCGCCAGTGTTTTGCAAATCATTGTTTCATGATCACTTTTTGTTTGTTTCAGCGGGAAAGCAGGTCCTATCTCAGTGACTATAACTTGGCTGGAAGTGGAAGGCTCCCCACTTACAGGGTTTTCGGTTCCCTCTGGCTCTCTACAGGAGGGACTCCAGAATCTTTCACACAGAGGTTTAGTGACTCACAGTCGTGAAAAGCATTACTGTTTCAGGGCACTTTGCACATAATGGGAGTTCAAAGTTTTACATCAAAGTAATGATGCCGTGAAGATGAGATTCAGGCATCTGCTTGTGGGTTTGGGGTAGCTATTATGTTCTCCCAATAATTCCTCCCCAATTTGGGTTATGCATAAACAAAATGAAACCAACCATAACTAAACAAAACAAAAAAAAACCAACAAGAAGCAGCTCATGAATTTAATGGACTCAACTAACACTGATGAGTCAATACACGTTTATTGGTTACCATTCTTTTGCCAGGTTGCTGTATGAGGGGTTGAGGATCTAAATATGAATAATTGGCGTCCTATCCTGAATGAGTTTACATTCTGCTGGGTAGAGAAACTCATCAGCAAGTAAATACAATACACTTTAAGAAGTACAGGGATTTCAGTAGATGTCAGGGTGGGTCTAAGAGTGACAACTGGAAATCGTGATCTGTGCAGTCGTTGGCGAATGGGTGGTATCTATGCATTGATGCCCTAGGACTCCCAGAGTCATCTGGTCACTATCACAGTCATCTGGGAAGAAAAAGAGTATAGAGAACCCAAGTTCAGTTCTTAAGGACCAGACCAGGAAGGTGTGCCTATCCTGTCTGCCCAGGTTCTGTCTGGCCAGGGCACAGACCCATGACCACACTTGAATGCAATGAACTCTGGGAAATGTAGTCCATCTGGTACCCAGGAAGAGGAGGCAGACTCAGGCAAACTGGTAACAGAATCTTCCCTATGAAGATACTCTTTAATATTAATTTAGAAATCTATTTTTGCTAAGCTAATTGTTAGTGACTCTTATTCACCATTTAATGAGGGGCTGTGGCTGTCCGTGCATTTGAAATTGCTTATAGTCTTTCATAAATAGGGGTGGGGGGAAAGGAGCAAATGGAGTATTACAGAGCAATGCCCGGCTGGGCTCCAGGCATGTGGGGGATACATATCTTCCTATCTTTCACAGCATCTGGAATTAGTCGCTTGCTGCGAAGGCACAATAGAGCCCCTGAGTAAGGTAGTCTTGAAACCATCTCAGGGCGAAGAAGTGACAAAACCAGACCCTGAGCGATAGCAGCCACCAAGCCAGCCTCACCCTTAGTGTGCCACGGGCAGTGGTGATCTTGTTACCTTGAACCCTGATTTGAGGTCACTGTTGGATCTTGTCTAACTATGTCACTGAGGACTTTGGAGTCAGACAGACCCAAATTTGAGGCTGGCTTCACAACTGCTAAACGTGTGACTTTAAACAGTTTGCTTGACCTCTCTGTGCCTCGGTGTCCTGACCCAGAAAGTGGAGGGGACAAAATGCCCAACTGTGTGACCAGTGGCAGGAGGCACAGCCTGATCCCAGGGAGGCCCTCACTACGAGGCTGTGGCTCACGGCTGCTTTACTGACCGTGAACGCCAATGAGAGGGCCTCTCAGGAGGAGGACCCAGAAGTGGTGCTCACACCGGGAGATGGGCGCCCGGGTCCTGGTGATGGATGGAGAGGCTGGGGCCCTTCTTGAATAACACAAAGGAAGGGAGATTGATGACTCCTTCCATGCTGGAGTGACGCTGCCGAGGACTTCGATGGAACAATTGGGATTTGGACAGAAGAATTCAACGTTTTGATGGAGGGAAGGCGCAGAATATTTTGGGATGCAGGGAGTATGTGGGGTGTGTGTGTGTGTGTGTGTGTGTGTGTGTGTGTGTGTGTGTGTGCATGCGTGTGCAAAATAAGGCTCTATTTGGTAAGCATTTGTGAAGTTCATTTGGTATGTCTGTCTCTATCCTGGACCCCGTGAAGAAGGCAGAGAGAGGCTTAGTCACGAAGAGGTGACCTATAGTGACACAGCGCCTTCACTGTGCTTTTCTGTCTATCTTCCTGTTCAGTTCCCAAGAGCCCTAAGACTTGGTTATCAGCATCTCCATTTTACTGTCGTTCCCCTATTATTGCTATTTCACTTTCCCTGGTTTCAGTTACTGTGGTCAACTACAGATTGAGAATGTTACACACTGTAAGATATTTTGAGAAAGAAAAAGAACACATTCACATAACTTTTATGACAACACATTGTTAGAATTTTCTTTTTTGTTATTTTAATCTTGCATTCATGCATTAAAGTTTATCATAAGAATGTGCATATAGGAAGAAACGGTCTGTGCAGGGTTCTGCACTCTCTGTGGTCTCAGGCATCTGCTAGGGGTCTTGGAACAAGTCCCTTGTGGATATGGGTGACCATGGTACATAAAAGGAAATAGAGACTTGGAGACACAAGATGCCAGATGACCAATTATTAGGCTGTCAGCCAACGTGGACAGATTCAGTCAAGAGAGATGTTGACTACTGCACCTGTCTGACCCCTCTTGGAGTCAAAGAGATGAGATGACAGGCAGAGGCAGGGTGTAGGCCGAGCCCAGTTCTCTGAACTCTCAGTATATGACTTTGCATTGATCCCGCCAATGTTCAAAACATGTCTAGAGTGCTTCCTCCTTCTGGAAGTCTTCCTGACCCCTCTCCCCCTCGCCTACTAGCCCAGAAAAATGACTTCATAATATTAAAGCATCCTCCAAACTCTGGTCTTATTCCACACTATTGCTGTCTTTCTCTATCCCTCTAGGCAAGACGGATAGGGGCTATCTTCTAGCCTTGCACCCTAGTATCTTCCACAGTGCCCAGGAATTGCAGGTGCTTTACAAATGTTCTAAATGAATGAGTCCATGAATCCAAGAGTGAGCAGACCAGGTCAGGCAGATCTCGTGGAAGTAGGGTAGAGGTTGAAGAGGCGAGGAGGAAAGCAAGAGCACTCCCACTGGAGACCCCTTTAGGTATAAAGACCTGAGGCTGGGTGGGGGGTCCTCATGTGGGTTACCTGGAAGAAGGTTTGGCTGCAGTAAATTGCAGTTTGAAATAAGACTGTAGATGGAAGCAGGGCCCCAGCCATCGTCCCTTTGGGTCCCAGTCTTGTCAGATGGCGCTGGCACCGTTACTCTTGCGTCCAGGGCTGCTTGTAATTGAAGGCTTCCTCTTTGACCTGGAAGTCGCCACGCTGATTCATGCCTCAGTCATTGCAGTCTGGATTCCCCTTTGCAGTACTATTCTCGAAACCCCCCACACTCCCAAGGCAGACACTTCAGCTGTCATTAGATGCTTATTAAGGGGAGTGAGTCAGGATGGTGGCTTTAGACACACTTTCCACCCTGCTCCACTCCCCACCATGCTATTTCAAGCACACAAACTCACAAGGCTGTGTGGGAAATGGAAAGAACATGGATTCCAAGCCACCAGCCCTCCTGGAAAATCTCAGCATTGCAGTTCCATTGCTAAGTGGCTTCAAGCAGAGAACTGATCCTGCCTGGGCTTCAGTTTCTTCAACACACGCAAGATTGTGAAGATGAAGTGGGGCTAAGGATAAAGGGCTTTGCAGAGGATCTGGGGTACAGTGGGTAGGCAGGAAGTGCCAAGGATGCCTGTGGTTTGAGGTTCATGTGCCCTGAGTCTCTCCACTTCAGGAGGTAGATGACAGGCCAGTAGGATCTTGGGAAATCTTCTTTCCTGGTGGCCTTTGAGGGTCATCCTTGCAAAATTCCTTTCTGTGGTTCTCAGGGATGATTGGGGGGGGTTTGCAGGGGAGGACACAGCTCAACACTCCTGTACAGGAACCTTCATGGCTTCCTGCTGAGCTTCTAGACCCCAGGGCTGGAGGGGCCCATGGGTAGGTTTCTGCTTTGTGGCATTATCTGGACACAAGAGTCTTGGGTCTTTATTCATGTCAACTGTTTGGCGACCTGAACAGCTACCAGAGCACAGACCCAGTACCCAAATCCCCTCCGCAGAGCCGGTGAGGCTGTTTGGGACATTTGCCTAGGCTTCCTGAAATCTACATGGGTTTGCAGCCTCTGCTGAAGAGCTCATCCACTCAGAGGACCCCAGCTCTTGTGTGGAGTCCCTGCTCTTCCTTTCCGGTCCCATTTTGTATCCTAACACAGTAGATCCCCTTGGGTGTGGACACAAGCTGGCATTTTGCAGCCTTTTGTACATCCAGCCAGCTCCAGACCTGGGTATGTGCTGTATGTGCTTTTTATCACTCTTGTACCCCATCTTCTCAGGGGTCCTCTTCTAGCGTTGTGTTCACTGCTCTTAGGAGTTAATGGGCACACATATGCTATCCTCTCCACAGGCATAAAGAGCTGCTGTCACTCCCTGGAGGTAGCTCTAAGGGAGAAAGCGAAGGCACAGAAGCACCTCCATAAAACCTGCATTCCCAGCTCCACGACTCACCAATTTTGTAATCTTGGGCAAATCACTTAATCTCTCTGAGCCACAAATGTTCGTATTTGGAAGGGTGGGGCTAATGCTAATTTCCCGAGTGCCCTCCTCCCTCCACACCCCGTTTACTGTGAGAATCATATGAGATAATGTCTGTGAAAGTGCTCTGTAAACCAGAAGCTGTTATTACAGAGGTGACCTGTTATTATGAAGAACTGGTTTCCCTGAATCTCCAGCTCCATCTCCATCCCCTGAGCTTACTTGAGGCTGAGCCTTTATGAAGGTATATCCTTGGGGGCCAGGAATTAGAAAAAATCTGCTTTGCTTACCAAAGGAGTCTTCTGAATTGCTGTGATTTATGCACATGGACTCAAAGAAGGGCCAATGAGTCGGACACCAAGCTCTTTCTTGATTTGGCTTTTCAGTGTCTCCGTGGAAGCTGCCCTGCTAAATACCACACAGACCTTGGACAGAAACCTGTTCAGCCAGGTGCTCTGTGTTGTTCCCATGGTGGATGCTCCTGGATGTTTAGCTCCCAAGAGCCTTCCAAATCAGACTACTTTCTGTGTCCCATGCTCTTTCTCGTTGGTGCCATCGCCATCTCCCAGAAGCCTCTGCTTCCAGGCTTGCCCCTCTTAATCCATTCATATACCCCACTGAGCACTCTGAGTGCCAATCTCTTCAGGTTACTTGTCTTCCTAAACCCTGTACTGTGGGTCCCATTGCCCTCAAGGTAAATTGTTATAGGGGCTCCTACTGAGCTTTCCGGTCTTACGATGACCTCTCCTCCCTCCCTCATGAGTAACTCTTTTGCAATACTGCCCATCCTGGACTTTGTGCTCTGTTACTACCTCCTTTTCCTGTGGGTTCAGCTTAGATATCAGTTAGGTATGAGGTTTACCCTGACTCCCCTTGGCCAAGTGAGGTGTCCTACAATGTGTTCCCATAGTGCCTTACTTCCTCCTGTCTTAGCCTTTCCACCCTTGGTTATCATCACACATTATGACCTGTCATTTCTAGGAAGCTGGAAACTTCAATAGGCCAGGCACCATCACTGTCTTTCATTCACTATAGCCATGGCACCTAATTCAGCGTTGAATGAATGAATGGGTGGATGAATGAATGGAGTGTTCCATTCATTCAATGAGGAGCTCAAAGTTCTTCATGGATGGGCTCATTTTGGAGAAGAATGAATACATTTTAATTTAAGTTTGCAAATCTTAATATGTTCCTTCTATATGTTTAGCAGATACCAACTAGCTAATGTTACCGAATGTTTATTGAGTTCAATCTCTGTTGGGCACTGTGAGAGCATTTTATGAGTCAGCTCCTTCAAGATCCACAACCAATGAGTGCTATTATTATCCTGCTGTGGCAGGTGAGACACTGGTTTAGAGTCAGTTGTGCAAGGTCACCCAGCCAGCAAGTGATAGAATATTCTTGCCCATGCTTTTCAACAACATACCCTACTTGCAAGGCTTTTGGCATAAGAAGGATCTAGGCTTGAAGTCCTAAGATTTACCAGTTGTCAATTTCCTTGCACTGTTAAAGTAGCCTGTGAATCAAATAAGACGATGTTTGTGAAATGCCTGACTTTTAGTAGGTTCCCAATCTTAATTACAAATTGGTAGGTCAGATATTCTTTAGGTTTTGAAATTTAGGTATATTTAAGAATTAAGACTGTTGCTTTCTTCATTAACATCCTTGAAGAATGGGGAGGTCAGTATATAATTTAGCTTCTTGCATGGTGGGGGACTTATTTCCTGAGGCAGATTATTTCATAAGTGTTTGGACAATGGAGTATGTGGGGAAAGGCTTTTGTACATTCAACAGAAATCTGCTGCCCTGTGGCACCCAGGACCATTGGAGAAAGTCCAGTCCTGTACTATGGCACATCCCCAGCCACAGCAGGCAGTTCCTGTCCTCACTCTTGCCTGTGAAGTCTCACTTCTCTACATAGGATGACTCCAATCAATCCCACCATACTTATCTCATGGCACAAGGCTTAAAGTCTCTCTATCCATCCAGTCACTAGCCTTAACCTGAGCAACTAGGACAAAGATTTAGCAACAAGGGTACTTGCTGCAGCCTTGATTACATGTAATGTAACTAACCCCTTAAGTAGCCAGTGATAGGAAATTGGGTGAACAGATTACAGAGTGTCCATAGTCCAGAACAAATACTAATGAGCCATACAGAGTGACTAGAGGGATAAACATATATTGGCCTGGAAAAATGATGATGGTCCATTGGCAAATGCAAACAGGCTGTAAAATGGAATATGGTGTATGGTCTTTGAACAGCGCTGCTTGCGTATGGGAGAATATCTGAAAATCTGAAAAAAGGTAGAAGTGTTTATCTTTGGGTCATGGAATTATGAGGGACCTTCTTGTTCTAAATTTTCTATAGAGGGGAGGAGTCTAGCTTAGTGGTTATGAAAACGGACTTCAGAATCAGACAGACCTGATGTTAGGCTATTCTCTGCCACGTAAGAGCTGGATCACCTTAGTTTCATCATTTGTAAAATAAGAAGAATCAAAGGGCCTGCCTCTTAGTGATGAGAAATGCGAAGACTAGCTTGTGTCTGAAGTGGAAGGGCGCTGCTCAGCACTGAATTTGCATCTTACCCATCATCATCCCCATTCGACAGGTGAGAAAACTGAGGCTTGGGAGACTAAGAAACTTGCCCTGGCCCTACACCCCCGGGTGATCACTCTCTCCATTGCTGCACGTTGGTCCTTTGCTGCTGAAGTTAGAGTCTGTTCTCCTCTCATCCACATCTCCCTGCTGACTCATACTGGACCTGCTTTGACTAAAACCCCCCAGACATTTTCATACTGGTCATGTCTCTATCCCCTCATTGTGTTTGGTCTTGTTTTTGGACTTGGGTGAACTTATTCTAGAGCAGACAGGTGGATGAGAAACCTGAGCATTCAAATCATACCGTCAGTGATGAGGAAGTCCGAGAATAAGCCTTATAATTTGGTAGTGAGAAATTGCTGATCACACCGACTTCACAGCCCGGAGCCCCAGAGGTGGTAAAATGCATAAGCTTTGCATTTTCCTCTCCAATCATCTGGAAAGAGCACCTTCTCTTGATGTGAGGGTGGGGAAGCACGGAGTCAGGAGCCAGCCTAGTGAAGAGGTCTTTGGCCAGGGTTCCAAGGACAGTGGTCTTGGCATTGAACTTGAAGCAGAGATACAGGTCTGGATACGGGCAGACCTGCATTCTAATTCCTCTTTTGTCTCTCAGCAGCTGTGTAGCTCTGAACACGTTACCGACTTCTCTGAACTCCATTTTCTCACCCTCCAAGTGCAGCCATTAGTACTTCTTTTGTGGAGGTTGTCGGGGGATCGTGCAAGCTCAGCTGGGAGCTAGGACCAGCTTTTGTTAGCATCTCCTCTTCGCTGTGAGCTCGCCCTTCCCTCCTGCACTGGGAGGTTTTGGATGACAAGAGAATCTGCACCCAGGGACGCCATGATTGGGGTGGGAAAATACACAGGACAGAGTCCTAGTGCTGCCAGGGGCGAAGAGAGCCTTTGAGGTTTTATGGTCCCAAACCCATCCTTAACCCTTATTTTGACAATTCTATTCATTTAAAAAAATTTCAAATTCACTATGTATTTGTGGTTAAAAAAAATCAAGCTCTGAATAGTATTCCATTGTGTATATGTACCACATCTCCTTGATCCAGTCATCTATTTGTGGGCATCTGGGTTGTTACCATATCTTTGCTATTGTGAACAGTGCATGCATCCTTTTGGATTAGAGTTTTTGTGTCCTTTGGGTAGATTCCCAAAAGTGGTATTGCCAGGTCGTATGGTAGCACCACGTTTATTAATTTGAGGAAACGCCATACGGCTTTCCACAGTGGTTGGACCAGTTTGCATTCCCACCAGCAGTGTAGGAGAGTTCCTTTTTCTCCACATCCTCGCCAGCATTTGGTGTTGCCTGTTTTTTTTTTTTTTTAAAGATTTATTTATTCATACATACAAGCTGGGGCACAGGCCAGAGGTGTGGGGTGGCGAGAGGGTTCACCAGAGACAGAGCGGGGAGCAGAATAGGCAGATCAGAAATACACTGCTGAGGGGAGCAGCGGGCGAGGCAGGAGAGGTCTGCCGCACCATGCGGGATTCTCCCCGGCCGGGCGTTGAACTCACATCGCTGCAGCCGACAGCTCCACAGCGCAGCGCCCAACCGCTGCGCCACCGGGGAGGCCCTTTGCCTGTTTTTTCAATGTGCGCCATTTTCACTGGCGTGAGGTGGTATCTCATTGTGGTTTTGATTTGCATTGCCCTGATTATAAATGATGTTGAACATTTTTTCATATAAAGATAAACACATGCAGTTCGCAGCAACATGGATGGAACTAGAAGGAATCATGCTCAGCGAAATAAGCCAAAAGAAAAAAGAAAAATATCAAATGGTCTCACTTATAACAGGAATATAGGGGAACCAAATACAAGAGAATCAATCAGGAGTATTGGGGCTCAGAACAGGGGAGAGGGGAGCACAAGAGACTGGGGTGACGGTTCATGGGGGAATTGGTGGTGGGAAACCTACGGGGAATATACAGTAATGTAAAAGACACAAATAAAAATCACAAAATAGATAAATAAATAAATTAATAAAAAAAATCAAGCTCTGCAGGAGCATCTAGAAAAAATTAGTAAAAATTCCTTGTGATCACTCTCCATCCTGTTCGCAGGTCCAGAGGTGACCACAGTGAAAGGTTTTCTGTGTGCCACCCTAGACTTTTCTAGATTTGTCTGGAATTTGGAACATGCCTATTCAGACATAGAGAGCGCCTCACCAGTGCCATTCATGCCCTATGGCCCAAATGGTCACTAAGCTTCGATGAAAGTAAAATGTTGTATTAACAGAAGAGTAGATTCCACTATTTTAGTTGTTTCTTCACAGCTTTTCTGCCTGAAATGAATGTTAAGACATTTAGGCACCCACTGAAGTGGGAAATGATAGGGAAACCTTTTGACAGTCTAGCTTGAGTACCTGACCAACACTTCTAGCTCTGGTCCTTGAACTTCTGCTTTGGAGGCCATTCCCCTAGACCAGGTCTGTGAACTGAATGACTTGGTCCCTTTGGCTAAAATGATCCTTCACCTTCCAAGGGGAAACGGGGCAGGCTAGGCGGAAATGTCTGGATGACAAATTGTGTGAGTCAAAGATACTTGTGAAAATGACCAATATGATTTTAAAACACATACTGTCTCCAGGAGAGGAAGGAGTTGCTTCTGCTTTCTTTTATTTTTGAAAGTGGGTGGAAGTTTTTCAGAGATGGTGTTGGACTCTGTGCTTTAAAATGGTTAATATTTAAAGGCTGAAATAGTCATAAGTGCTCCTTTTGACTCCTCAGTTTTGGAGAACGTTATTAATTGGGGTCAATCTCAGTGCTCATGGAATGATTAAATAATGACAAAAGCCATGTGGATTTTCATTTGATAGGTTCTTCCCCACTCACTTCCCCCAACATTTACTGTGAGTGTGATTCTAACTAAAGAGAGGGCACAGGGCCTTATTCTTAGTAGGAATCTAGTGTTTACTGATTGATTTCACCAATACTGTATTTTTACTGACCACTTATTCATTTGCTTATTAGTGAAAATGTACTGAAGTAGTACTATTTGCCAGTGTGAACACAAAATAGGAAGTGACCAGTCATCTTTAGAGCTACAGCAGGGACAGGTTTTCAGTGGAGGAGGTAGTTGAGAAGGATTTCAGACTATGAATAGGGAGTTTGCTATGCAAATGTGTGTGTGGGGGAGACTAGAGGGAGCAGAGTTGGCCAACAAAGGAGATATAGGATGAGAGGTAATCTTATGGACTATTGATGGACTCAAGTTGTCCTGTTGAAAACATTCCAAAAATGGGCCCCCCTGCTGGCCTAGGGGTTAAGTCTCAGCACTATCACTGCTACAGCCTGAGTTGAATCCCCAGCCAGGGAGCTAACCCACACATGGTGTAGCAGCCCTCTCCTGTCTCATCTGCTGCTCCCCTCAGCAGTGTATTTCAGTAGATCTGCCTGTTCTGCTCTCTATCCTGTCTCTAATGAATCCTCTCACCCCCACATCCCTGGCATCTCTTGCCTACACCCCAGTTCTGCTATGCCAAAAAAAGAGAAAAAGAAAAAGAAAAAAAATTACAAATATTTATTAGAGAACCATCTCTTTTCTCTCTGAATTCCACTGAGCCACTGATTTATTCAACAAAGATTTATTGAGCAACTATTATGTGCTTCGCACAGTTCTGGGTGCTAGGAATGTTCTGCTGACAGTTTTCTTTTGGGTCTCTCTTAAAGTTTCAGTAAACAGCACTAAAGTTTACTTGGGAGCCATCACCATTATCGTCAGCCCATGACAAAGCATTTTTCTATTTATGGAACATCTCCCGTGAGGGTGGATTATTCTCTATGTTCAGAAAATTCAAGGGAGAAGTTGACACATTTAATTCCTTCTCAAAGTACAAATCTAGATATCAATAGAACTCAACTTTTTTTTTTATTGAAAATATGTCAATAGGTTCAAAGCCTGCCTTGTGCTACAATTTGGCTGTGAAGGTCATTGCTTCATTCAGCTTTTCTGTCCCATGAGGGAGAAATAACTTGCCTGAGGTTACACAGCAAGTTTTTATTGACTAGAAGAAACTGGCTTGACTGATGTCCAGGCTACTACATTTTGATAGCTCTATAAATAAAATGTCTGACACCAAAAGCATACTAGGTTAGTCAGTGTTATTGCAATTCTCTCTCCTGACCCCCTCCAACGCGCCCTCCTCAGCTCCTGAGGTTAAAGGGTGTTCGGCTCCATTCTGAATACCCTGCCTTTGGTCTCTCTCAACTTGGCTGCTGGGCCTCTTGTCCACCTGAGGATTCCAGAAAGACATACTTAACCTCATTCTAGAGTCTTCTTTGAAGAGCCCTTTCACTTGCTTCTCAAATGTCTCTTTGGTAGATAGAAACCACACACCTAGATGGGCTGTGAGGGATCAAGGGCAGAGTGGCTTGGGGTTCCTTCACTTGTTGCATCATCTGTGACAGGTGGCCTGAGTCCCCATCAGGCTTTCAGTAGGGCCTCATTTGGATTGGGGTGTCCTACACCCCAGATACACCATTGGTTGTGGTGAAAATGACCTAGAATTTAGCCCTTAAGGCCTTGCCATCAGCCCGTTCACCGTTAGCATTCAGTGGACTATAGGCTTTTGCATTTTCTACAGCCTGCAGACCCCTGACCCCTCATCCAGCGCTCGGCTCCGCTGCTGTATGCTATTGGTGCTCATCATCTGGGAGGCCTTCCCTTCTTCTGTTTGGGTTTGCAGGTGGAGCGAGGGGTGATGTGATTTGCATATGGTTACCCAGAATGCTCTGCCACCCCCTAGTTCGTTGCTGGCTGGGGCACTGTGTTCTGGAACATGCAGCAAGATCTAAATGGACGTTTTGGGTACACAGCGTTGCAGTCTCATTTATGCTGGGGCGACAAACATTGTACCTCCGCTAAGCCAAAGTGGGAGGGGTCCCTAGGTAGGTGCAGCCTGGGAATTGGATGGCAGCCATATTGTTCTCAGAGTTCTTTGGAAATAAGGGATTGTAGCAGGAATTCTTTTTCTCCCTAGCTCAAAACTGCCTAGTATAAACCCCGAGAAGGAGGTTAATTCACCTTCTTGCTTGCTTCTTTTTTTTTTTTTTTTTTTTTTTTTTTTTTTTTTTTTTTTTTTTTTTTTTTTTTTTTT
>PVIJ01015186.1:0-37477 GCA_004024925.1 Scalopus aquaticus
GGTGGAGGGAGGGAAGGAAAAGGGCACAAAATGGAATAGAAAAGAACACAAGGGACCATGGAGATGGATCACAGGTGAATTGGTGGTGGGCTACCCAAGGGGAATACAAAATGTAAAAGACATAAATAACAATAAAAATATATATTATAAAAAAAAAGCCCTACACAACCTGCTCCCCACTCCCTCTCTAATTTTGCTCTCCTCCCCTCCCAAAACACTCCAGCTGCACTGGTCTTCCTACTTCTCAAACAATTGCTCCTACCCCAGGACCTTTACATGTGCTCTTTCCACAGTCTGAGCACTTTTCACCAAAACCTCCTCATACCCAACTCTTTCCCATCATTCTGGTCTCTGTTCAAATGTTACCTCCTCAAAGAGGCATCCTAATCCAGCTACTCTAAATCATCCATTTCTTTGTAGTGTCTATCACTATTTGAAATTACTGTCCTTATTTTTTCTTGTATTTATTGTTTTGTTTGTTCATAGGTTTCTTTGTTTTCATGACATTGATTGTTTTTCAAAGTCCAGGCCTGTTGTTTTAAAAGTTGTTTAAATGTTCCTCAATTTAGATTTATCAGATTATCTACTCGTGGTTATATTTTTGGCAAGAATACTGCATAGATATTTCTGAGACATGGTCCGAATTCCTATTAGGAAGCACAGGACAATTAGTCCGATTACTCAGCTCAGGAAGTGCCTTCCATTTCTCCACTGTGAAGGTACCTTTGCCATGAATTAATAAATTATCTATGGGGAGATATTTTGAGACTGGCACCATGCTTTTCCTAATAATACTTTATGTAATGGTTTTAGCCAAGGCTGATGATTCTTGCAAGCACTGAGTTTCCATAGTGGTTATAAAATAGGACTGTCTGAGTCTACCATTCCTTCCTCATGTGTTAAGTAGATATTCTTCCATACATAAGTGCTCTCTCTCCTCCCTCTCCTGTCTTTTTTCTTATCATAGATCCTCCTTTAATGTCATGTGTTATAATTCATTACAGTCATTGTGAATTTTGATGATCAAATAATTCCAGGTTTGGCCAGGGAGAATACCTTCACGTTGACTCCTGTAGTGTTATGGCCTGCCTCTGTTGCCATTGTTTTGGGTTTTGGTTTTGGTTTTTTTAGTGCTCCATATTTTCAAGTGAAAGAAAGATGTTTCAGGTATAATTTGTAACTTTCCTGTCCCAAGTCAGCCATTGCTCCAAGGACTTCTGGCTGACTAGTGAACAACGGCAGTTAGGAGCCAAGATCTGAGCATCAGGAGTGCTCACTGCTACTGGGGCGCCATCCTCAGTAGAACAGACATACTTCTGGCGAGTCTGGCACAGGAAGTCAGGTCCAGAGTCATCTACGCAGCTGTGACTTCAACCGAGGTGAGTTCAAAACTGGAACCAAGGACCAAGGACAGGCTGTATCTGTGGATGCAGTTGACCAGCGTCTATTCCCTGTCCTTCAGGCAACAGCATCTCTTTTTCCTTTTGTGGCATTACCTCTGTCCTCTGATAGTCATGCCAGGACTGTAAACAACGATCCCAAACCCCTCCCTATACCCAAGAGGTGGGGGTTAAATCCCTAAATCAGACAGGTGCCTCTGGACCCAGGAAGGAAGCTGAATTCTGAGACAGGCGTAGGCATAAGGGGATTTGATCACAAATCCAGAGAAGACAAAGCCACATGCCCCACAGGTGAAACTGAACACCCCTTTCCAAGGTCTAGTGGTTTCTCATTTAGCAAGAGCCTTGATCCCTGAAAGCTTCCCTGCCTCTATAGAAAAATACTGACACAGTAGAGGCCATTCCAAACTTTTCCCTAATATTGGTTCTCTTGTTCATTCTTTCTACGTCATAGAATTCAGTTGTTTTGACAAATGTCTAGATGGTTAGTGATGCAGTTCCATCTCCCTTCAAATCCTCATGACAGACACCCTGCTTGTAAATCAGCAGGGCTTTATTTCTGAGGAAAAGCTTCTAAAATTTTGCCCATCTAGTGTTGAGGTTTCTTTATTTGCCCACTGGCTTGTTCTATGGGGAGTAAAAGAAAAGCCTGAGATACATGCACACCTTCAAAAATTATCAAATCTCCTTACCTTCCATTTTCCTTTCTTTAAATAATTTTCCCATTCTCTTCCTTGTTATTCTTCTGTTCTCCAACATATGGTTGTTATATAACATGGTAGATATGGGTGAAAAGAAGGGAGGAAAAGGTCTCCCTGGTGGCACAACAGGTTAAGCGCAGCAAGGTGGAGCGGTCAGCAGCTACAGCATGAGTTCGATGCCCAGCCGGGGAGATTCTCACATGGCGCAATAGACCTCTCCTGCCTCGCCCGCTGCTCCCCTCAGCAGTGTATTTCGGTGGATCTGCCTGTTCTGCTCCCCACTCTGTCTCTGGTGAACTCTCTCACCACCCCGCACCTCTGGCCTGCACCCCAGCTTGTATGCATAAATAAAGAAATCTTTAAAAAAAAAAAAAAGGGAGGAAAGAAGTAGAGAGGGAGTGAGGCAATGAGAGGGGGAGGGAAGAAAGAAAGGGAGAATCAGAGTGAGGAAGACTCTTACACTCCCAGTGCATCACCTTGTGAAAACAAAATGAACTGTGTTATATCTTTCTGAGCACAGGTCTTCTGAGTTACCCAACACTTCAACATGGGGTTTGTTCATGTCACGGCTTTGGTCGCCATGCCTGGGGGACAGAGGAAGCAGGCATGCAAGAGCACTAAGCTGTGGGTCACTTGTCTTCTCTAAGTGAGTATCAGGAGTTTGTATTTTTATACAAGCCTTGGGGAT
This sequence comes from Scalopus aquaticus, assembly GCA_004024925.1. Taxonomy (NCBI): domain Eukaryota; kingdom Metazoa; phylum Chordata; class Mammalia; order Eulipotyphla; family Talpidae; genus Scalopus; species Scalopus aquaticus. Next base: position 2,790 of record PVIJ01015186.1, read on the forward strand.
AAAAGTCACCAAGGTGGGGCCTCCTTGGTGGCACAAGGGGTTAAGTCTCAGCATTATGAAGCTATCACCAGCCACTGTGGCCTGAGTTCAATCCTGGCCAGGGAGCTGACCCACAGGGCGCAGCAGACCTCTCCTGCCTCACCCGCTGCTCCCCTCAGCAGCGTATTTCAGTAGATCCGCCTGTTCTGCTCCCCACTCTGTCTCTGGTGAATGCTCTCACTGCCCCACACCTCTGGCCTGCACCTCAGTTCTTGTATGAATAAATAAATAAATCTTTAAAAAAAAATTTTTTTAAGTCACCAAGGTGGACAGCTCAAGGTAGCAGGCCTTCCCAACTGCTGGAGCCTGAGGCTTCTCTCTCTGGCCTGAACTTCCAGGATGGGGGGTGAAGGCTCCGTGTTGGGTGACAAGTTCAGCAATACGTGAAAAGGAATAACCATGGGAGCAGAGGTTCTGTAGAAGTTATAATCCATTTTTCTCAAGTCTGGAGGCTTCCTACGTGGGAGGAGGGCGTGGCTTAATTTCACCTCACCACTGAGGCTCAGTGCTGTCTGGAGAGGCAAACGTGAGCAGGCGCTTGAGACTTTCCTCACAAACAAGCAGGGGCCGCAGCCCTCTCTGCTCTCACCAGGGTCATTGCCTCATCTGTATCAGCCATGTTTACAGCCACGGAGCGCGGCAACGCTTCGAGGCGCACCACCAAGTTGTGGTCCTTGTGCAAATGTCCTGGTTTGTTCCCTCCAGCCAGTACTTACTGTTATAGTGACTTCTGTTGAGCTGAACAGGTCAGACAAGACTGTGGAAGGTGGGGGCCAATGAGAGAGCAACAGTGTCCGTCACCTCTGGAGAGCACCAAGGACAGCCATCCTAGGTCCCAGGTTCCTGCTGCCCAAAATGCGATCTTCACACAAGCTGGTCTGTTGGAAATGCTGCGTCTCTGGCCCCACCTCAGACCTACTGGGCCAGAATCCGCATTTGAACCACATCCCTGGTGATTGATGTGCCTGGAAAAGTTTGAGACGCAGTGGCCTGGGCCATGGAAACCACTCTCATGTGAAAGTAGGAGATCTCACTCAGGGCATTAAACAGACGGACTGACATCCCAGCTGGACCAAAGGCTTAGTAGGTAAGTGGGAAAGCCCGAAGCAAAGGTCCCCAGCTACCATGCACCGCCACAGTTCCAAGTGAGCAGGAACAGGCAGAAATGCAGCAGCTCAGGGCTGAGGCTGCCCCGCCCGTGGGTGCTCGCGAGCCCTGTGGGGTAAGTCATGCAGGCTTGTGGAGAAACTGAGGTTCTGGGAGGTGAAGGGACTGCCCTGCTGTCATTCCCTGACTCTGGGGAGGGCCAGAGGAGATGAGGGAGGCCTGAAGCTGTTCTGAGCCAGTGTGGTAGGGTCCAGGTGGGTCATGGGACTGAACTGACATCGCTGGGGCTTTGGCTCGTAAGAAACCAGGGTTTCTGTAGCAGGGAGTTGGGAGCAGACAAACTGACGTGATGCTGGGAGCTTCGGGTGTCAGGTCCTGAGTGTCTGGCTCTATGGAGACTCCATCTTCCCACTCACACCCTGCGCCGGCCCCCAGAGCAGAGATGATGTCAACAGACCATCCCATGAGACCCAGAAACCACTCTAGGCAACATGCGGCCCTCAAATCTAGGACAGGTGCCTTCTTTGGGCAATAATGGCCTATTTTTCTCCTCAGCAGGGGATCAAACTCTTTCCTTCATCTCCAAGTGAGACTGCAAAAAAACAGATTTCGGGCTTCTTGCTGATATGAACTTGAATGGAAAACCCATTGTTCAGCCTTGTTTCCTCAGCCACCTGCCTAACCTGATTGTCGCCACTTAGACGTTCCCCACGGAGAAACCGGAAAAAATGAAGCGCTTTACTTGAAGTAATCAACAGAGACCTTGGGGTGCTTGCAGACCTCAGGAGACGTTTTAGCAACTCTGCCTGGGACCTTTGTCTCCAGGCCTAATCCCTCCTCCTGACACCACCTATAAAACTCTGGATCCTGGTGGGCTTTGGTGAAAGGGTGCATGCGGCTTCTAAGAAACAGTGAGCTGGGCCAAGGCTACCACCTTGTGGGCAGTGCCTCTTAGCCCTTAGCTTGCCTGCCTCCTGGGACCAGTCGTTTCAAGTGGGAGGCCAGGACAGGAGAAAAAGAAACAGAATTCCTAGAATGAGGCTCATTTTAATGAACTCAGAATATCACTATATATCAGCTGATCTTCAGGACATGCAAGAAAGCAAAAATTCAAAAAGAAGTCTTAGCATCAAGTGTCCACTCGTTGACTATGTCTATGCATCATGATACAAACAGTGAGAACAAGAAGATTCAATAAATCTAACTTGGAAGCCCTCCTGAGCCTGTAGAGTGAAGTTTGGCCAATACTTTTCTCACACATATATATGGACAATTTCTCATCCCTGCCCTCTTCCCACCCACCCCAAGATCAAGGGTTTCCTCTGCTCATGTTTCAGAAAGCAGTAATATCCACAAAGCAAAACCATTCTAGGTACTTCAGATAAAGGAACTGATTATAAGAGTTTGGGAGCAGATGGAAAGGCAACTGGAAAGGAGGGTCTGAGAAGCAAGAAGAAGGTAAAAACCAGAGAGCAGAAGCTGTGAACACCTCTGGGCTGGAGCTGTGAGCCTGCACATGATGTTGCTGCTGCATTCACTTCTGTATTTATCAAAGAGGGGCCACCACACCCAGGGCTGGAGCTGTCTCTGCCTAGGACATGAACTCTGCCATGTGCCTCCTTTGGGGCACTCTAAGACAAGCCCATATGACTAAGGAGTTTGGGGGTCATAATATGTAAATTCCCAGGCCCACCAATAAACACAGCTAGAAAGGCAGGTGTTTACAACCAGCACAGCAACCAAGCTGTCCTAGGAGGACAGTGCCACCCAGTGGCCACCACTGGAAACAACATAATATATAATCTACACATATGACATATCTGTAATACATTCCTTCCTCCTTCCCTCCCTCCCTCCTTTCCTCCCCTCCCTTTTATGATGAGGTTAAATGAGAAATTAACACCCTTCAGCACATGCCTGGCACACAGTGATCCTCCATAAACTGTAGCTATGTAATTTGTAACTACCTAAACCCTTCCTTATGAAAGAATCCAAAACTCCCACAGCAGTGTTAAGATAGTAAAATTAACACAGTAACTATTTCCATCATTAATCATAACTATTAATCTGCTTTGCAGAATCCTAGGGCCATTCATTTGGAGTATGTAGAAGATATACACATATACATACACACATATATAATATGTAATATAGTTTGTAATAATATAATTTATATAATATAACTTATAACATATAGCTCTAGATGTTCTATATGTGTAGGTGCTATAGACATGTCATATGTTTAGATTATATATTACAGATTTTATACATACATATGTGTATATACACATCATACATTATCTGGCCATATATGTGATCAGGTAGTATGTCATAAGGGACAGACATTATGTGCTCTAGGGTGGTCAGGAAAGTCCACGCTGATAAAGTGACATTTGAACAGAATCCTGAGTGTGGTTATCCTAGGAAAGGGCATTCCAGGTGATGGGAACAGCATGTGCAAAGGCCCTGTGGTGGGATCAAGCACAGCACATGTGAGAAATGAACAGTTATCAGTGTGTAGGAGCTGCATAAGCAAAGAGTGGGGAGAGGGTAATACAGGACAAATCAAAATGCCAGGAGCCAGCACCTACCCAGCCTCCTACCCCACAGTGAAGAGAGGATTTCATCCTAAATGTGATGGGAATGCCAACAAAGTTTCTTCAGCTAAGAAATAACATGATCTGCTTTACTCCCTTAAAGACCGACTGTCCAGGCTACCATGTGATGGGTGGATTATAAAGAGGGAAGGAGGAAGCTGGAAAGACTAGTCTACATAGTGTATGTGATATACAATATAGATGTAAGCTGTTATATAGTACATATTACATAGTAACTATATTACATACACTGCACATACAGTTTATAGTATATTATAATACATCTATATTATATACATCTATAATATATACTCTATGGTATATTATACTAGCATAATTATACTAGCATATACTATATAATATACATGGTGTCTATATTTATAATACATATTGTGTATATTTTATGCTATATGTATCTAATATGTTACAGATTTGATATATATTATACATTATAATATAAACACTATATAGTATAAATGATATATGTGCTACTCATGTTATATAGTATAAATTATAGAGCATATATCATGACAATAGTACATAACACTATATAATTATGGTACCTAGTATATAATACTGTATCACATATACTCTATAATATATAATATCGAATATATTATAGTGTATATACTAAATCATGTACTACATATAATATAGCACAGTTAAGAGTTTCACATATATTACATAGTATATTATACATATACATAGAGTTTATCATATCTAGATTATTATTTACTTACTCTGGGGGCCTTAAAATTTTCCCAACCTTTGCTCTAGTTTCTTTTCCACTCCAAGTTAGGAGGAAGGAGAGTCTCAGAGAGAGAAATCACTTTCCCCAATTTCCAGAGGTGGCTGGACCAGGAGCTGGATCCAGGTGTAGAGAATTCCACTTCCTACACTGCTATGTGGGCTCCAGATCTTTTCACAGGAAAGTTTTCATAGAAAGACACTTTCGCTTTTATTTATAGAATGTAAATACACTCCAGATACCATGCTAAATATTTCTGCATTGTTATTTCATCTAATCCTCCCCAATAAAACTACCTCAGAGTACGTATTTTTTTTACAGTTACCTCTCCACAGATAAGAAAACAGAGGGGGACCTTGCCCAAGGTCACAAGGTTGATGCGGAGTGAAAACTGAGCTCCCATCCTCCCAGCAAGGCAGCTCTCAGGGAGCGTCCCTCCCCTTACTAGAACTCAGGGGTCACTGCCGCTAAGTCTATGGAGAGAAATGTACCACTTTCTTTTGACATTTCCCTTCTGAGCTATTTTGTCTGTAGTGAGCGAGCTCTCCAATTTGGGCTCCAGTGCACTGATTACGTCATAGACTTAAACCCTCTTCCTGGGGAAAAAAGGGAAATTGTTAAAACTGAGCCTAAAAAAGAAATGACTAGCACACAGGCAGCAAAGAAGGAAAGGTGAAGGCTTCAAGGAAGGAGATTCCATAAATAGCAGCCCAGATTCCTAAAAGGCAGATTTCTCCCATCCAGGTTCTTCAAACCCTCCAAATGCTTCAAGGAAAATACCCCTAAGAAGACACTTGTTACTCTCCTCTCATTGCCTGGGCAAACTCACCCTCCTAAGCTATGCTCTCCTCTTATCTTCCTCTCTCTCCAGTTGCCTGGAGTCTGTTTCTCTATTTTTTTCAACTCTTGAAATTGCACGAACAGCTTCCCAAAGCACTGGCCAGTGCCTTTGGCCTGTCAAGGCACATGCAGCCTGAGGTCCTGGCTAGAACTGGGAGGGCAAGGAAGGCTGAGGGGGCAAAGGGGAGCAAGTTGAGTCTTGCCCACAGAGGCCAAGAAAATGAGCATTTTCTCAGGTGGATGAATAGTGTGGCTTGTGTAAACTTTAAGGACAGTGCCTATTTTGAGGACATCAGCAATCTCAAAAGTGGCTCCAATACTGCTCCCCCCATATATCTGAATAGAAAGTTACCAACTTTGTGGGGCCTCCCTGTGGCCTACGGGTTGAGTCTCAGCGCTATCACTGCTACAACCAGAGTTCGATCCCTGGCCAGCAAGCTTCCCACATGGCATAGCAGACTTCTCCTGTCTCACCCACAGCTCCCCTCAGCAGTGTATTTCAGTAGATCTGCCTGTTCTGCTCCCCACTCTTTCTCTGGTGACTCCTTTCACCTCCCTCATCTCTGGCCTACACCCCAGTTTTTCCATGCAAAAAAAAAAAAGTTACCAACTTTGGGGGATAAAAGAGATCAGAAGCCAGAATTTATTGAGTGCCTACTGTGTATGATACACACATCTTCCTAGTCCCAACAACAAACCTGAGAAAGGGTTAATATCATCTCCATTTACAGCTTAGAATAATAGGAGATCACAGAGGATTGTGTCCATCTTGCTTGCCCATATGAGTAGTAGCATGTCTAGCATCTAGAAGATGCTTAGCACATATTTGTTGAATGAATGAATGATGAATGAGGAAATTAAGACTCACAGATGTGTGGTATATAGAAGTGGCAAAGAACAGACATTAGTGTTGGAGAGCTGAGTGAAAGCCAAGCTCAGCCATCCATTAGTTGAGTCTCTAAGTTTCCCCTCCAAATGGATCTAACAGTCATACCTATCTCCTGGAGTTTGGGGGAAATTTGGATGAGATAATGCTGCTTAAAGTAATTGGTAACTAAGCCCTCCAGAAGTGGTAGCTATCTTTATTAGGGTAATCATCAAGGTCAAATCTACACTTGAATGAAATTACTGTTTGATGGTGAAGAGGAAGAGAGTGTGAGGAGAGAAGGAGGAGGGGAAGGAGGAAGACTGGGGTGACCCCAGGAGTAGTAATGGGGGGGAGGTCCTGGCTTGAAAGTTTATAGAAGATGTGGGTGGATGAGACATACCAGTAAGTGCCCAACACATCCTTGTGAATTATATCAGTTTCTGTAAGCCCAGCATCTATCCTGAACATTCTCGGGAGTGGGGATCAGCCTCTCCTTTCCCATCACCAGTCGAGAGGTGTTAGCTTCCACTGTACGTTTGCAAATGTCTTTTCAAATTTGCAGTGCTATTTACAACAGACAAGATGTGGAAACAATCTAAGTGTCCATGGACAAATCAGTGGATGAAGATGTGAGATACACACACAATGGAATATTTTTTTTAAAAGATGATATCCTGCCTCTGTGATAGCACAGCTGGACCTAGAGGGCCTTATGTTAACTGAAATAAGCCAGATGGGTTTTGAAGTGAGAAGAATGAGGTACAAGGGGCCTCCCTGGGGGTGCAAAGGGTTAAGTCTCAGCACTATGAAGCTATCCGCAGCCACTGCAGCATGAGTTCGATCCCTGGCCAGGGAGCTTCCCACATGGTGCAGCAGACCTCTTGCCTGCTGCTCCCCTCAGCCCTATATGTCAATAGATCCGCCTGTTCTGCTCCCCACTCTGTCTCTGGTGAATCCTCTCACCCCCGCCCCCCCACTCACCCTCTGGCCTACACCCCAGCTTGTATGCATAAATAAATAAAAATAAATCTTAAAAAAAAAAAGAATGAGGCGGAAGCAAGACTCAGAGAATGGGTGTCTTCCTCTAGCAAACTCTAAGGGGGGTTTACAGGAGAGGAGCCAGAAAGCCATGCTGTTCAGCCAAGCAGGAAATACTGAGCCACTATCGTGTTCCAGGTGCTGTGCAACTGCCAGGGGGGCTGCGGGAACAGGACATCTGCCTCCAGCTCTCCAAGACAGGACACTGGGCGCCAAAGACCGCGTCTCACGTTCATCAGCAAGCAGAGACGGGAAGTCTGACAGAAGCGAATGTTGGAGAATCAGAAAGTCTCGGGCACCGCGGGTGAGAGCGGAAATGGTACAACTGGTCTGAGGAACGACGAGCTGAAACCAGCAGTAAAGATGTGGAGGGCCTCACAACTCCCTCTCTAGGTATGGGCCCCGGGCCTGGGTGAGCTCATTCAGCTTTCACAAAGAGAAATGTTCGGGGACATTTATTACAGCACTGTTTAGAAAAACAGAAACAACCTAAATGGTCATTTACCAGAGAACAGATAAATAATTCATGCTCGAGCTGTGCAGTGGAATACCACCGTAGCAAATTAACACTTAGCAGCAGTAGAAACTAAATGAAACACAGCCTCGATGAATTGAAAAAAATCATAACGATGACCAAAAAGAAGCGAGTCTTGAAATGACAGGGACAGCGGGATTCTATTTAAAGTCTTAAAATACACAACATAACACTATGCCGGTAACAGATAGTACACGTGTCATGAATGCATAACACATGCATGGAATAAAACACACAACAGGACAGTGGAAGCCACCACTGGGAAGGGAAAGAGAGAAAAGAGCGCAGAGTGGAATGGTCCATGATGGGCTTAGGCTGTATTTTTTAAGTTACATTTCTTTTTTTTTTAAGATTTTATTTATTAGGGCCTCCCTGGTGGCACAACGGGTTAAGTCTCAGCACTATGAAGCTACCTGCAGCCACTGCAGCATGAGTTCAATCCCCAGCCAGGGAGTTTACCACATGGCGCAGAAGACCTCTCCTGTGCGCGCCCCCCTGCTCCCCTCGGCAGAGTACTTCGGTAGATCCACCTGTTCTGCTCCCCACTCTGTCTCTGGTGAATCCTCTCACCACCCCCCACCTCTGACCTATACCCCAGCTTGTATGCATAAATAAATAAATCTTTTTTAAAAAGATTTTATTTATTTTTGCATAGAAGAACTGGGGTGTAGATCAGAGAAGCAGCAGGTGACAGGACTCACCAGAGAACAGAGTGGGGAGCAGAATAGGCAGACTGACTGAAATACACTGCTGAGGTGGACAGCGGGGAGACAGGAGAGGTCTGCTGCACCATGTGGGAAGCTCCCTGGCTGGGATGGAACTCAGGCCACTACAGTGATTGCGCTGAGACTCAACCCATATGCCACCAGGGAGGCCCTAAGTTACATTTCTTAAGCTGAATGGTGAGTAAATGGTTGTTCATTATGAGTCTTTATAGTTTTTTATGTACCTTGATCACTTCATAATAAAATAATTTTACCTAGAACATTGTAAGTAATGAAGAATCATAAATGCACAGAGCACGACAAAGAAGGCCTGCAGGGTGTCATAATCCTGACAAGTTTTTGTTCCTTTGTCTCGTTGTTCCTGCCCTTAATCTGCCTTCTTAAAAGACCTTAGGCCAGCCAGTACTAAATTTTATTTTGCTGGTCTATATTATTTAATTTTTATACCAAGAAAATATACCACTTGGATTTCAAAATACCCAATTTCAAAATCCACATACAAAACCCGGCCTAGGATCCCCCCAGTGATGTATATGTCTAAAATAGGGGTGTGGATAGAAGGAAGGGAGCGGGAAGTTCCAGAAGGATTTACCATGAGAAGTCACCAGTCATCGTTTCTAGATGGCGGGGTATTATTTCTCAGAGTGACACCACTGTTTCCATTCACATATCTTCTCCTTTCCCTTCTGGGACAGAATCCCTCCTTTCCATGGGAATCCTCCATTTTATAATTCAAGGGAGACTCGTATCGATTCCATCTCCCAGAGTCACCGGCCATTAACCCGACCCTCGCCACAGGGATTGGCTGGAGGACACTCATGTGATACACACCCCAGCAATCAAGTCACCCCCTAGACTTTTCTATCTGAACCCCAAGAAGATGTCCTCTCTAGTAGGTTGTTCGAGTAATAGGAATTAGCCCAAGGTTAGTTGTATCCACTCTGCTCCCCATCCCCCCAATCTGGACTCAACCTATTAGAGAAATTAACAGGGAAAGAACAAGGTGGCATTCTGTCAGCATCGATTGAGCCCTGGATATGGCCGTGCCTGTTGCATGCCTAGAACATTCTGGTAAGTCCCCTATCCCAGTTTGAGATGGATGGCTGACCCTGCTGAAAAAGTTCTGATTTTACAGTTCTGGTTTGTTTCCCTCTAGTTCCTATTTTCCACAGTGAGCTTGTACCACATCTAGAACATGCTTCGGACTTTTTTTTAAACACAAGAGAGGAAGCTGCAGATCTGTATCGTGTGCAGAGGGCTGGTTCATGGACACTTTCCCCCTAACTGCAGCCAAGTCTGCCTCGTCTGGGGGAGGCCGCGGTTTGCCTCTAGCTCCACAATTCTGCTGGTCGCTGTGAGGTCTCCAGGTCTGACTCATGGCTTCCAGACTAAAGATTTGACCCCCCCAAGTCGAGAGCACTGCCAAATCCACCTTTTCTAGCACCCCCCGTTGGTCCCTGCTTTAAAGTGATAATTAGTATAAAGTTGGGTGTCTTTTTCCCTCTGGGAGAAAAATTCTTTAACAGCATTCTTTAACAGCGTGAAATAGAGGAGAGTGTGGGTAGATTTAACAAGTAGGTAAGGAAGCTTATGTAAGTGGCATTATTATATATGATTATATCACCAAGGTAAGAGAAACTTGTTCCTACTTGGGGTTATACTGATCATTAAGTTTTAGGCACACGTGAAATAAAGGATGAAGAAGTGCCGTGTTCTGTCCCCCACCAGCCCCACGTGCAGCCTGACTGTGCTCCAGGCACTATTCTGAGCTTCTTTCATGTATTCAATCCTCATAGCAACCCCATGAGGGGACTATGGTTTTCATGCCCATTTTACAGATGGGGAAACTGAGTACCAGAGGGATTGAATAACTTACCCAATATCCCCTGGCTGGAAAATGAGAGAACCGAGATCCCAACCCAAGCTGTTTGGGTCCCCATATCCACGTCCAAACCTCCCAGAGAAACCAATACCCAAAGACCAACCAGTCAGATGGCTCAGTTTGATCAAATACACTGAAAATCAGTCAGTCAGTGGGGAGAATTAACCCAACCATTTTTGTTTTCTTTTCTTTTAATTAAACTGACTTCCTAAATTATGTAAATCCGGGATATCAGAGAGTGGTACACATGTAAGATAGCAGGCACAGGTTTCAAACCAGTGGACTGACCATAGCCGCATTCAGACCACACGTTTGGTTGGGTTGGATCAAGTGACTTGTCATAACACTTTAGATGTGGCATCTGCTCTCTAGTTTACCTGAGTCTCCACCACTCCCTAATGTCTCACAGCTGGACCACTTCACTCATTTATAGGGAATCTGAAGTAGCAGCCTCTGATAGAAGGAATGTTTGGTAACAAAAGGAAAAAGGAAACTCTCTTGTGTTGGGTCATGTGTTGAGTGTAAAATGTGTAAAATGTGTTGAGTGTAAATATAGATGACATTCAAACTGCTTTACCTACTTGTCTCATTTGATCTTAGCAACAGTTCTGTGCGAGGTTAAATGGTCTATGACCACTAGCATGTACCTGCTGGATCTGAAATCCATCATACCCCATCCATGACAGATGTCAACGGCAGGGAAACTGAGGCAGGCCCATTCTAGAAATCAGAGGACTCCTCTGACAGCTGACTTTGCATGACTTTCCAAAACCTTCAGGTTGGACATTTCCTCCGGTCTTCTCTCCTATCCATCAGTCGGGGTCTGACTTAGCTCACACAGCATTTCCTCAATAAAATCATTGCACATTCCTTCTTAGAGGACCTAGCTGCCTGCTTATTCAAAGAAGCCAGGTCAACACAGGGAGGCTTCCTGAGGCCACACATCCAGCAAGTGGCAGTCAGTTGCCTTCCATTAGTCACTACACGTATAAGGACATTCAGCTCTGGGTCCACATGTCTCCCCAAGCCAGAGCTCTGAAGCACTGCCTCACACCCTTCTTCTTCTTGGTCTCATATTCCCAAATAAGAAAATTTCTGGCTGGTTCTGCACAGCTGGAAATCATGATCTGCAGGCAAGAGGGAGCCAAGGGCAAGAGGGAGAGTTTCAGACCCCCAAGGCCAGGCACGAAGTGCACACCTGGATTCTAGCAGTTGCCATGGTGACCAGGAAAGAGTGTGGGCTACCCAGAGCCCAAGAAGGAAACACAGGAGCTTTTTATCTATGTTGTTCTTTTCCTATAGCCCAGTGGGAGAGTCAGCACCTCCCCCAGACAGTGGGGAAACACAAGGCCACCTAATAGAGGAGCAAGCAGGTGACTGAGAGTCTGAAGTGCACCCAGTCAACCCCACGGAGACACAGCAGCAAACAAGATGAGCGACCCCCAGCTTTGGAGCCCATGAAGCATTTTCTACCATCATTGCCTTGGATCCTTGGATCCTTCCATTGGTCACTACATGTGTAAGGATGGTTCAGCTCTGTTAAGACATTTGCATGTTTAATTTCACCTTTGTGAATGAGATACAACTTCACACCTGTGAAAATGACCAGAAAGAACAAGAGTCGGTAAAAAAAAGGCACTCTCATACACTGTTGGTGGGAATGTAGACTGGTCCAGCCCCTATGGAAAACAGTATAACAGTTCTCAAAATATTTAAAATATCTACCATATGATCCAGCATTTCCACTTCTCAATATCTACCAAAAAAAATGTGAAAACATTAATTTGAAGAGATAGGTGCATGCCCATGTTCATTACAGCACTATTTATAATAGCCAAGCTATGGAGACAGCTGAGAGGCTATGAGATAATGTGGTATGTCTACACGATGGAATACTACTCAGCTGAAACAAAGGATGAATTCTTGCCATTGGCGACAACATGGATAGAGCTGGAGGGGACAATGCTAAGTGAAATAAGTCAGAAGGAGAAAGAGAAATACTGGATGGTTTCATGCATATGCAGAATATAGAGAACCAAAACAAAGTGTCAGACAAAAACAAACCAAAATCAAACCCCAAAAATTGGACTGTAGAATTGAAGCTACCAGAGGAAGGTGGGGGGCCCTGCCCTCCCACACTGCCACATTTAGCTTCATCCCAGCTTGCCCAGGACTGTGCCCATTTTAAAGCTGGAAATCCATGTGCTGGGTACTCCCACAGTCCCCAAAAACCAGAGTGGTTGTTCACCATCACTCTCTGCCACAATCCCCATCACTCCCTGCCACAGAACCCTGCTTTGCTCTTCTGGGGACATCATATTATATGTTCATACCTTTGCTTTTTGTTTTGTTTTGTTTTGTTTTTGTCTTTCTCTCACACTAGATTATCAGGGCAGAGAATTTGGAGTACTTTGTCATGGCTACAACAGTGCCTGGCATTCCAGTGGCGTTTAATTAATATTTCTGATGAAGATGTTGAAGGCATGACCCTCGTGCCTTATTTAATCTATTGCTCACAGTTTACTTGTCTCTACTCTTTGGCTGCAATGAATAAAGCTTTCCCACATGTAGAATTAAGTTCCTGGGCTAAGTTTCCAAAACACATCTTAGGGGTCAACAAGAACTCCCATGTTCAAGAGCTTGAGTCAAATCATTTTCCAAAAAGGGTCAGACCCCCAATTCCCACCATACTCGGGGTTCCCATACTACCTCACTCTACCTCTGCTGAAGCCAAAATCATTGTTAAAACCTTACTTGGGGGCCTCCCTGGTGGTGCAGGAGTTAAAGTCTCATCACTATCAAGCTATTGGCAGCCACTTCGGCATGAATTAGATACCCCCACCCCCACCCAGCCAGAGAGCTGACCCACATGGCACAGCAGACCTCTCCTGCCTCGCCCACTGCTCCCCTCAGCAGTGTACTTCAGTAGATCCGCCTGTTCTGCTCCCTACTCTGTCTCTGGTGAATCCTCTCACCCCCTGCATCTCTGGCCTATACCCCAGTTCTTGTATGCATCAATAAATAAAAGTAAATATTTAAAAATATATAAATAAATAAAACCTTACTCAGGGAAAGGAGCTGTTTGTTGTTTTTGTGTGAATTTCTTTGGTTATTAGTGTGGCTGATGGTTCCCTGTGTGCTTAGATCGCGCTGCATTTCATCTGTTTCCAGTTGTCTGTCACACCCCTCTGCTTGTTTTTCTACCCAGCTTCAGGACTTGTCTATTGATTTGTATGAGTTCTTTGAAAAATAAAGATATTACCCTTTGCCCTCATACATTAAAGGCTTGGTTCTTCACATTTTCTGGATGCTGCATCCAACCGTACCCCTTTCATGTCTCCTGATTCCCTTTTTCCATGTTCACACCCCATTTTGTGTTTCTCTTTTTACTGGGTTTTAGATTTTTTTTTCATGGTTAATTATTGAATCTTGATTAGAGAAAGCCTCCAAAGGCTACCCACCTTACTCAGAGCTTAAGACATATTTCTTCAAATCATCACAAGACCCTCCATGACCTGCCTCAACTCCCCGCACCCCCATATTACCAAATCACCTTGACCTCATTCCGACTTTTCTGTACCCACTGTCTCTGCTCCAGCCATTCTGGCTTCTCTCTGATCATCAAACACACCAGTCACACTCCCGCCTCAGGACCTTTGCACAGGCTGTTTCCTGTGCGTAGAATCTTCACTCTCCAGATATCTGCAGACTGCCTCCCTCACTGCCTTCAGGTCTCCACTCAAATGTCATCTCATAAACCCTTTCCTGGCAACCGTATCTGAAATTTCAGTCCCTGCAGTAGACAGAATAATGCCCCCTCCAAGAAGCCCCGCCCTTATTCCCGGGACCGCTGACTAGGTTGCCTTACACAGCGAAAAGAATGTGATAGGTATGGCCAGTGTGATTATTTAAAGGATTTTGCACTGATAGGGATGATCCTGGAGTATCTGGGTGGACCCAAAGGAATCTCGAGGGTTCTCAGAAGGGGGAGGAGGGTCAGAGTCGGCGGAGGGCGTGACCACGGGAGCAGCGGCCGGAGTGACGCGTGGCTGGGAACTGGGCAGCCTTCAGAAGTCAGACAAGGCAAAGGACGTGGGTTCGCCCCTGGAACTTCCCGAAGGAACTCGGCCCTGCAGACCAGTGCTGGACCTCTGGCCACTGGCGCTGTAGATGCGGGTCATTTTAAGCCCCATCATTGGGGTAACGTGTTACAGCACCCACATCTGTTCTGTGTCCCCTGGCATTTGTCATTGTCTACATTCTTACTATTTTCTATATCCTTTTTATTTTTGCTCCCCCAATAGAACGTAGATGTAGTAAGGACAGGAGGTGCTTTGCTCGCTGGTGCGCCCCAGTATCCGGGACAGTGCTGGGACACACGGTGTCTCCCTAAGCATTTGCGGAATGACCCAGAAGTGAGAAAAAGGAACCTTTGTCCCTTTGTCCTGTCAAATGGAAACTCCTGGTCGGCTGCGGTTGCTGGGCGGCCCTTACTCCCAGAGGGCCATATTGGGGGTAGCAGATCTTGGAGAACATACGAGGGAACTGGGAGAAAATGAGTGTCATATTCCAGGGACTCCTGGAGGTCACACCACCCTCCACCCTCCAAACAGGGGTGCGTGAGACACCCCTGTGTCAAGCAGTATGTGTGGTGGTCAAGAGCCGGGGCTCCAAACTCAAACGCCTGGGTTCATAGCTGCGTCAGTGCCACCTATCAATCATATTAAAAAATGATCTATCAAGGGCCTCCCTGGTGGCGCAGCGGTTGAGCGCTGCGCTGTGGAGCTGTCGGGAGCGCGTTGCGAGTTCGACGCCCGGCCGGGAGAATCCCACATGGTGCGGCAGACCTCTCCTGCCTCACTGGCTGCTCCCTCAGCAGTGTGTTTCTGATCTGCCTGTTCTGCTCCCAGCTCTGCTTCTGGTGAACCCTCTCGCCGCCCCACGCCTCTGAGCTGTACCCCAGCTTGTATGTATAAATAAATCTTTTTAAAAAATGATCTATCAATCATATTAAAAATGTTAGATTTTTCTGGTCAGCATGTTGTAGATGTTTTGTTAAAAGGTGAAGTTAATTTCAGTGTTTATTTACTATGTCCAAGATGTTATAATGTCAACCCGTAATCAAGATAAAAGACGACGAGTGAGATAGCTCCTGTTCTTTTTTATGGACCAGGACTTTCAAAGGCCTGGGTGTATTTTACAGCAGTTTCCATGTGGACATTAAATTTTCAACAGTTTAAAGAAAAATGGATTCCCACTAAAACAATCAAGTTGTTGTCATGGAAAAACACACTGCTTCGCCTTTTTAATTAAATGTAAATGACTTAAAGTTGAATGGAATTGAGAAATCACTCCCTTCTTTGCACCAGGCACATCTTGGGCACTGGGAAGCCACATGGACCCAGGACCCGCTCTGCAAAGGCCTGGGGGGAGGTGACCCCAATACTCTCCCCACCCCTCAGAACAGCCAAGAAAGAAGCAGCGATATGGTACGGGATGGGGGGGGTTCAATGCAGCCACGGGTGAAAGGTATCTGGGGCACAGTGAACACTTTTTCACCTGCAGCTGCTGTTACTGGGGCAGCTTCTTCTCTCTCCAAGGGAGGAGCCTCTGCTTGGAAAGAAGGGGCTGTTGGGATTGCAGCTCTGAACTCAGCCTTGATGGCCACTCAAGGTGGGAGCTGTCACCTGGCGGCCCACCCCCGAGCTGTCTCCCCCAGGCTGACCAGGAAGCCCATCTCCCTGTTGGGGTGGAGGCAGGAGCTCACAGAAATCCTTCAGGGCGCACAGCTCTGCCTTCCTCACAGCCTCCTGAGAGCCCCTTCCTTGGCCCACTCTTCCTCCTCCTCCCCTTCTCCTGACTGGCCCTTCCTCTCTCCTCCCCACCCTCCCCCTTTGCTGGAAGAGGGACCAGCTTTCCAGCCCGTTCAGATGCAGCCTCATCTCAGAGGTTTTCTCAACACGGTGTTTTTCTCCCCACAGACAGCGGCTGGCAGCAGATGGCTGCTCAAACCCACTCTTAGAGGGGGCGGGCACCTCCCACAGCCCCTCCTAGTCTAGACTTGAGCTTCCTGAACATGAATAATTAGAGAAACCCAGCAAAGGAACGCCCAGAAAAGTCCAGCTGATTTCTTCTGCACGCAAGATGTTTTTGCAAGAAAGAGGAAACATAGCTCCTGCCTCACCCCAAAGATCAGGCTGGAATCTGAAAGACTGGGTCCCCCACCCCCTTAGCTTCCTGGCCTTGGACCAGTTGATTAATTGCTCCAAGTCCAGTTTCTTCATTGAAAAAAGGAATATGGGCCTCCCTGGTGGCGCAGCGGTTAAGCACTACGCTGTGGAGCTGTGGGCAATGGGAGTTCGACGCCTGGCCGGGGAGAATCCCACATGGCGCGGCAGACCTCTCCTGCCTCGCCCGCTGCTCCCCTCGGCAGTGTATTTCTGTAGATCTGCCTGTTCTGCTCCCCACTCTGTCTCTGGTGAACCCTCTCACCGCAGCACGCCTCTGACCTGTAACCCAGCTTGTATGCATGAATAAATAAATCTTTTTTAAAAAAAGGAATATGATGATGCCCTGCTGAGAGGTCACTGTAAGGGTTAATGAAAGTGTCACTGGAGCCATGCCTGGTATACAGTAAGTGCTCAATACGTGGTGATTATTAGTGCTTGCTGTCAGCTCCTTGAGGGCAAGGACCACGGCTGTGAAAGTCTCATCGACAGCTCCATTCCCATCGCAGCCCAGCAGTGCTGCGTGAGTGTGTGTGTGCTGCGCGCGCGCGCCTTTGTGTGCATTTATAATATAACGATGCCGAGCTCCCTCTAGATCAATGAAAACTCTGTGCTGCTGCCTAAGTGCAGAGCCAGGAGGGTGACCGGGAGGTCACCAAGACAGTCTCCTCGGGCACAAAATATTTTGCTGAAATATTCTTAAAAAAAGAGAAAGTGATGCCAAAAATACCCACGGTGAACAAAACCATCAAAGTTTTAGACTTAAAAAAAAGGCCAGTATTACCAATTCTTCCTTTTGCCTCCAGCTTCACATAACACTGGCAGGCGGAGGCGAAGGGTTTTCCAAAGATGAATCCACCCCAATCTTAGGCCCCCCTGTGAGGTGGGTCTTGCAAAGCCTACCCGGGATTTGATCCAGGTAACCACCTTTCTTAGCCTCTTTTTCATTTGTTTCCAGATGAGGACAAGGAGGCACAGAGAGTGAGATAACTTGCCCCAGGTCGCTCAGCCCTAAGGGGCAGAGCCGGGACTTGAACCCAGGGAGTCTGCATTGAGAGACCAGCTTCCCTGCCCCCTCCCTGCCTGCCCGTGACCCAGCTCTGCTCAGGGGGTCATATATCATTACAGCACTCCAGGGCCCTCCTGCTGCTCTTGTCACAGACCTTCGTCCCCTCGTCCCACCCCTACCCCCACTGGGTTCCCAGGGTCCCCAAGAGGCTCTGCGAGGTGGGGCAGAGCTCAGGAGCCGGGAGGACCGGACTAACTCAGCTTGCCAGGGCACCTGACACGCAGATCCTGTGCTTCTAAAACACAAACACCGCTGTAAACCAAAGTTACCCCAATAAAATAAACTAAGATAAAACACAGAGGCGTGTGTGCCCGCCCCTCTGTGATGACCGGAACCCCAGGAGAGAAGACTAAGGCCGGCGGCTGGGGCCACCCGAGGCATGTCCCTTCCGACCAACACCCAAAGGCGCAGAGCGGTTTTTCCAACGGCTCGTGACTCCGCCCCAGCCGACTGGGGCCCACTCAGGTGCCCAGTTCCCGGCTGCCCAGCGCCCTGCCCACTTCCCTTAAGGCCCTGCTCCAGCAGCATTACCTAGTGGGGAGCGCTCTGAGCCCCACTGCTGCCCTTCCCGCAGTGGGTGACCTGGCCAAGCCACGCATCCCACACTGGGTCACCTCACCCAGGAACACGATGGTGAGGCCGCACCCCACAGCTAAGTGTGTGAAAGAACCACGTGAGCATGCCCAGCCCCGTGCCAGGGTGCAGACCTCTCCTGCCTCACCCACTGCTCCCCTCAGCGTGTATTTCAGTCAATCTGCCTGTTCTGCTCCCCACTCTGTCTCTGGTGAATCCTCTCACCACCACCACCCCACACCTCTGGCCTGCACCCCAGTCCTTGTATGCATAAATAAATAAATCTTTTTAAAAAAATAAAGCGCAGATTCTAACAGAGAAGGTCTGGAGCAGGGTCTGAGTGTCTCCACTTCTGACATGGGCCCAGCAGGCAATGTTGCTGCTAGCCTCCCCCCACGGACAGCACCTAAGGACCCAGAATCTATCTATAAGAAAAG
Source organism: Scalopus aquaticus (assembly GCA_004024925.1). Taxonomy (NCBI): domain Eukaryota; kingdom Metazoa; phylum Chordata; class Mammalia; order Eulipotyphla; family Talpidae; genus Scalopus; species Scalopus aquaticus. Next base: position 21,475 of record PVIJ01015186.1, read on the forward strand.
GAAATTTATTCTTTGGAAACGGAGATGTTGACATCTCCGGGCAGTCTCTCTGATCTGGGCGCCAAACCACTGCTGGCTAGGAAAGGTCCTCACCTTTGCCAGAAGTGCAGCTGATAATCACACCTGCAGGGGGGCACTTAAATGCCAAAGCCGCCACCAGAGCCTCCAGGATTGGTATTTGCCCCCTGGCAGGGTCTGGCCCTCCCCAGATCAGCAGCCACCTCGGAGAGACGCTCAGCCCCTCCAGAAGTGCACTGACTTGTCCATTTCTGGCAGGCAGGCAGGCAGGGAGGCGAGCTGCAGAAGGCAGGCAGTTACCGTTTCTCGCAGTTATAGGTTTAATTAAAAAGCCCGGTGCTGCCAGATTTCAAGGACCCTCCGCTGATCTGCAAGCCCTATTGATCGCTTAGCGCGCCCCGCAAGACACAGCGGAGAGAAGACTTTATCTTCCTTTAATCAGACCTGCCTCCCTCGATCCGGTTCTGACAGGGCTGCCATCTTCCCCTGGCCTATTTCCACGGTGGGCAGGGCCAGCATCAGTCACTGCAAGTGAACAGGGAAGAGGCCTGTGCCCCCGGGGAAGCGCCAGGCTACCAGGGGAGGTGGCCGTCACAGCAGCGCCACGGCCCACGCGCCCGGAACCCACGTGGCTTGCCAGGCGCTGTGCCAAGAACTTGAAATACATTCTTTTCTGATACATCAATGTAATTAATTTTTCTGTGTAGCGAGTCCCTGATGACCCGATCTAATGTTGCCAGCACACACACCTGTTCCCTGTGACATTGCTGGTCTAGTCTCTTCATAGTCCTGGAACTAGACTTCTCTGCCTACTTGTTCCCGGTCTGCGCCCCTGGAGCGTAAGCGCCGTAAGGATGGGGATTTCTGCCTCTATTGATCAGCATGGAGTTTCCGGATCCTGGAAACTGAAACTGCCCCAAGCGCATGGAACATTCTCGGGAAAGGTTGAGACGGTTCATCCATGCTGCCACGTGTTGCAGAAGTTCCCTCTTCTTGAGGCTGAATATATTCCGTGGTCCGTGCCGACCGTATTCCCTTCCTCTGTCCATCCGTCCATGGACACTACAGCTGCCTCCCGCTGTGCTGATGTGCGTGATGCAGCAGCGCACGTGGGGCGCCAAGAGCTCTTTGAGATCCTGATGTTGATGCTTTCGGATCAAAACCGGAAGTGGGAGGACTGGATCACATGCAGCGCCAGTTCTGCTCTTCCGAGGAGCCTGCGTCCTGCCTTCCAGAGAGGCAGCGTCATTCTGCACCCGCCAACAGAGAGCAGCGGCCCCAGTGGCCCCGTCCTCTCCAGGCTTTGTCGTCTTCTAGCTAACGAAGTGGGTGGATCTCACGTTAATTTTTTTTAATTTTTTTTAGTTATGCATACAAGAACTGGGATGCAGGCCAAAGGTGTTGGGGGTGGGGAGAGAATTCACCAGAGACCGAGTGGGGAGCAGAACAGGTGGATTTACAGAAATACACTGCTGAGGGGAGCAGTGGGCGAGACAAGAGAGGTCTGCTGCGCCATGTGGGTTAGCTCCATGGTGGAGGATCGAACCAGTGCCACAGTGGCTAGCGATAGCTTGATAGCACTGAGACTTAGCCCCTGCACCACCAGGGAGGCCCTCGTGTTAACTATTCTTATCCCAATAAAATAAAACTTTAAAGAAATAAGTACGTGTGTGCTAAGTTTGAGTGACGGCGTTTACTCCAGCTGGCAGCTCTCAGAGCTCAGTCTTATGTCCATTTCATGGTTGAAACAGAGACTGGGAGAGGAAAGGTAATTTGCCCCAGGGTCCTGCACAGAAAGCTGTAGAGACGGAAATCTAAGTCTCCCTAACTCCCACAAACCTCTTGTCCTATGACCCATAAGCTCAGAACCCGGACTCGGCGGAACTCAGGTGGGGAAAAGGACTCAGTTCCCTCACACTGACTGAGATACAGCATTCTCTCTCGTTAAGCATCCAGGCAACCAGCTGCCATCCTGCCAGCAGCCCCCACAACCTTCACCAACCAGGACCCAAGATATTTTCATGTCTTGTGACGTCAGCGGCAGGTAGCTTGAAATATCACTTGTATTCATCACTGCCTCGAAGGGTTTCAGTGATAATGTAGGTGTCCCCCCCCACCCCGCCCCGCAACAGACCTTGCTGTGTGGCGTGTTAAAGAAGCGCTTGCCTTCCTAGATCACAATTTGGCTTGGGAATAGTTAGATGATTCTATTTCAATATAACTGGTTGCCTGAAATAAGTTAGACAGAGGAGGATGAACGCTGTGCGGGATCACTTATGGATGGGATCCTAAAAAAGTCAAACTCAAGGAGAAATTAGAAAAGTGGTTGCCAGGGCTGGGGGTGGGGGATGGCGAGAGACTGGTGACAGGCACAGACTTTCAGCCACAAGATGATTAGGGCCCAACAGGGTGACCGTGGCAGACAGCCCTGGGCTGTATCATCCAAATATGCTAAAGGAGTAGAACTAAATGTTCTCACCAAAATAAAAGAAAAAAGTTTTTTAACAGGAGAATAGGTGAAGTAACACTCTATTAGCCCAGTAGGGGGGATCTTTTCTCCACATATAGTTTTTTTTTTAGATATATTTTTATTGTTATTTATGTCTTTTACATTTTGTATTCTCCTTGAGTAACCCACCACCAATTCTCCACAGAGTTTTATCAAACCACCCCGCTGTCCACTTCAAGTATCTCGAATGTTGTCCATTAACCCTCAAGAAGCCATAGACACACATACAGGTGACTGCCTTGTGCGCCATGGACTGTCCATGTAAACGCGACAGGCGGGGAAGACCAACAAGCTGCTGGCCGGGAAGTACCAGGAGACCCGCAGCCAGCTGGGCATGCAATCTTGCGCCGTCGGGCTCCTGCACCTGTCGGGTTCCCTTCCCTGGAGGTGGGGACCCCCCAGGACGAGCAGGGGAAATGAGCCGGCAGACAAATGGTGGGGGCAGGGGATAGGGCGTGAATTCTGCTCTAAGCTAGAAGCGCCAGGTTTCCGCGGCCAGCCCCGCCACTCTTCAGCTGCGCCACACTGCCACCTACCGACGCCAGCTTGCCGGGCTCCGGGAACCGGCGCCAGGAACCCGCGGAGTTCGTGGGCGGCAGCCCTAATGGGCCGCGGGGAGCCGAGCAGGGCAGGAGGGCCTGGTCCCTGCTGCCTGGGCGCCTACTCACTGGTTCACGAAACGGTCTTGATTCGGACTCCCACACTGCAGGTGGGGATGCAATGATCGCTCCCCTTGAAAAGCCAGAGGGAGATGCCTAATGAACACGGGATGCACCCCCCCTTAGGATCTAGTGATTAAGAACCCAGCTCTTAATTCCACCACCACCGCCCTGTGTACATCCCAAAACGGCGGGCTTCAGTGTGGATGCACATTCAGACCACCTGGGGAGCTTCTAAACTGCTGAGGCTTACCTCCAGACCTCTCCCCTTAAGGATCTTGGGGGTAGGGCCTTGGTGAGATTGTAAAAGCTTCCAGATGATTCTGTCAGCATGAGGAGGCCCATATGGTGCTGGCACTGAAGCGCTGTTGGAGTAGCAAGGAAGAGGCAAGGTAAATGCCCATCAATTCAGGAATAGCTTGAAAACAGAAAAGAGAGGATGAGACGCTAAGACACAAGCTAAGAAGAGTTAGCTCTGTATGGATCAGCAGGAGTTGGTTTCAGAAATACACTATTAAGTGAAAAAAAAATCAAGTTGCAAAACAAGATGGAACATAGTACATCTTTGGGTTTTTAAACGATGCTAAACACAAGTGTAGGGGTGTGTGCAGGGAGCTACCTCTTAACTGTAGGTTCTTGGAAACTTTGAATCCACGCTAAACAAAAGCAGGTCCTCAAAAAAACATAGTCTCATTCAATACTGGAGGTTTTTCTTCTCAACACTGTAATAAAGCAACATTGAATGAGCAATGTTATTTTAAAGCCCTTAAAGGCACACTGTTCCTAACAGTGAGAGGCAGGAAAGGGATATGGTAGCAAAAGGGACTTCAGTTTTCTGTATTCTTTAAGGAGAGGGCATTTCTATGTCACATAAGCAATTCGAATTGATTTTTTTAAGGAGTTCTTTTTTTTTTTAAAGATTTATTTATTTATGCATACAAGCTGGGGTACAGGACAGAGGCATGGGGCAGCCAGAAGAGGTCTGCCACGCCATGTGGGAATCTCCCCGGCAGGGCTTCGAACTCCCCTCGCCTCCGCTGCCGACAGCTCCGCAGCACAGCACTTAACCGCTGCACCGCCAGGGAGGCCCATCAAATTGGTTTTAAAAACTGGTGAATTTTAAAATATCCCAGTCCTTTCTACCATTGTATGCGATGCAGGGAAATGAACACAAATAGACTTCAAGAAGATACGAGTCCAGAGAAGAGAAGGCGAGGCGAGGATGTAGTGTTTTCAGTCCTGGGTGGGAAGGTGCGAGCAGGCGCCCCTCAGCCCTCTGTGTGCGTGAGGGGCTTCTGTGTGACAGCAACAGCTCTCAGCAGTGAAACCGTGCTGGCGTTGTGCTCGGGACTGTCTGGGTCGGGAATCCCACCCCCCACCTCCCCCACGCACTGGGGCTATTCTAGGATATCTGGAGTTTTAAGTGAAAAGTCTAAAGGGTAAGGGGTGAGATGCACCTCTGCGATTTACATAGTTTTGTAAATCTATGGTAAATCATAAAATTGCACTCAATTTAAAAATAGCTAAAAGAACAAGTCATGTAAAGGAGGGAGAGAAAGAAGGGGGGTGAAGGGGAGGAGAGGGAGGGAGGGAGGAGAGGGCAGGGGAGTAGAGGGGAGGAGAGGGAAGGGGAATGGGCGGAGAGGGGAGGGAGGAAGGAGGACAGGGGAGGGGGAGGCAGGGAAGGAGAGGGAAGAATTGCAAGGGAGAGGGGAGGGAGAAGGGGAGTGGGGGAGAGGGAGCAGCAGCTGGCAGCGCGAGAGCCCTGTGGCCTTCATCTCTGCAAACCACACTCTTCTGCACCAGCCCCCAGCGGTGGGCAAAGGGAGAGTGTGCCCCACGGGGCTCCCTGGACAAAATGAGGCCTAAGCTGGGACTTAAAAGGTGACTGGGGGTGGTCTGGAAAAGAAAAGATCGTTCTATGCAAAGGGAACAGGACTGAAGTCCAGGAGTGAGAAAAATGAGGGTGTGAGCCACGTGACACACACGGGAACCGGTCATCAGCTGGGCTGGAGGAGGTGGTGAAAGAAGAGGCTGAGAAGGGCCTCCCCGGTGGCACAGCGGTTAAGCGCTGCGTTGTGGAGCTGTGGGCAGCGGTGATGCGAGTTCGACGCCCAGCCAGGGAGAATCCCACATGGCGCGGCAGACCTCTCCTGCCTCACCCGCTGCACCCCTCAGCAGTGTATTTCTGATCTGCCTGTTCTGCTCACCGCTCTGTCTCTGATGAACCCTCTCGCCACCCCACACCTCTGGCCTGTACCCCAGCTTGTATGTATAAATAAAAAATAAATCTTTAAAAAAAAAAAAAGAGGCTGAGAAGCGGGCAGGGGTGAGAGGGATGAGGTCACGTGAGCTTAAGTCATGTTAAGGATTTTGGTCTCGGCCTCAAAACAGAGGAGCCACCATAGTGTGTTGATCTTGATTGTGGGACAGCAGTGACCACATCTGTATGCTCTCGGGTGGGCGGGGCACAAAAGAGAGGAGTGAGAGGAGCAGAGAAGTCAGCTGGGCCTCCCCACAGTCACCCATCAAGAGGTGACCTGGCTGAGGAGGTGCGGCGAAGTGCATAGGCCCCAGAGACTCTTTGCAGGCAAATTTGGATTTGGTGACGAATTCTCGATGAGGAGTAAGGAGTACAGGAATGTGCCCCTTTAACTGGACATTGTCTGGCCCTCTGGGTCCAGGCCCAAGCGCTTAATCCAGGTCTGCCTCTCTCCATGTTTTCCCTGATCTAGCGCCCTCGAGGTCAACAAAACTAGCTAAAGAAGGAACCATCCAGGGCCTCCCTGGTGATTCAGGGGTTAAAGTCTCAGCACTATCAAGCTATCACAGCCTGAGTTCTATCCCCAGCCAGGTCGCTGACACACATGGCACAGCAGACCTCCGCTGCTCCCCTCAGCAGTGTATTTCAGTCAATCCACCTGCTTTGCACCCCACTCTGTCTCTGGTGAGTCCTCCCAACACCCCCCCCCAACACACACACCTCTGGCCTATATCCCAGTTCTGGAAGGAAGGAGGGAAGGAGAGAAAAAGAAAGGGCAGGAAGGAAGGAAGGAGGGAGGGAAGGAGGGAAGGAGGGAGGGAAGGAGGGAGGGAGGGAGGAAGGAAGGAAGGAAGGAAGGAAGGAAGGAAGGAAGGAAGGAAGGAAGGAACCATCGAGAAGGAAGATCCTGAGATCAGCACATCTGAAACCCAAGACCAAAATTATTCTCTTGGCCCCCACACTTGAGTCTCACTACCCGCCATGGCGCCTGTGATGATTAGTGGGAAATCGTGCGGACAGCTCCTGACTGGATGTGATCTCCTTGGCTGGGAGCATAGTGAATCAATTACTCTCACTGACTCAACTTTAACACCCTGACACTCCACCCCTGTGAAGTCGCCTCCTTCTTTCCACATCAACTCCTCTCTTCCCGATGAATAAATTGTGAGCGGTTGGTTTACAAGGACCAGGATCTTTCCACTGGAGATAACAGGTCGGCTCACCCTGTTAGTGTTGAGTCACAGGTAATTTTCACCGGAATGAGACTGGGTTGAAATTGAGCGTCCCAGCCCTCCCTCCTTCCCCCGCCCCGACACTAGTCCCACCCTGGGTCTCTAGGGTGGGCAGAGCCAGACCCAGGGATCAGAGCTTTAAGCAGCCCTGCCAGACGGGCCCCCCTCAGCCCACAGCTCTAAAACAAGGACGCTCACCCAGAAACACTTGTGGTCACATGCTGCCACCTATAGGGAGACATGGGCTACTGCAGAGAGTAGCCCTGATTTGGCTTAGGTCCCAAGAAGCCGCCAGAGCCTCACATTATTCAGAAAGAGAAACTGAAGCCCAAGAGGCACCCAGCAAGGACTTGATCAAGCACATGGCAAATTGAGAGCTGGTTTGGGGTTAGAATCTTCCTTACATGGAGGAAAATAGGGAGCTCCTGCTGGTGCTCTGGCCCAGAGCGTTTGGTAGGTTTCCCAGCAGCTTCTGCCTAGGAGTCACCCATTTTGCTTCCGAACAACCCTGCCAGCGCGTCTGGGAAAACAGGAACCAGGACAGCCTGGAGGACCCAGCCAGAGAGCCCCGGAGCTCGCCCCAGACAGCAGCCTCCCGCCCAGCAGCGTCCCTGCCTACAAGGCAAAGCCCTGCTAGAGAGTGGGACTGGGCAGCCTGGAGTTGTGTGCCAGCTTGGAGTGGGGTCCCCTGGTCGACAGCCAAGGGTTGCCAAGCGTCAGATAAAGGACGTCTCCCACAAGACAGGGGGCTGGAAAGCCCAGAGCAACAGCTGTCCCCATTTCACAGGTGAGGAAGCCGAGACTCCGAGGAGTTTGATATGGCTGGTGTTGTAGGTCAAGTGCTAGTAGGATGCAAGGACTCGAACATTCTCAGCTCTACTGGGAAAGTCCTCGCCATCCACCTGGGCACCCAGAAGCTGGACAGCTGCTGCCTCAGCACTGGTGCTAGTCACCAGATAGCAACCCCGGAGGGTCACCCTCAAATGTCCTGGGGGTGTAAAACAAAAGTAGGCCCTCAAATTGCATTCGACACCACGCACGGCTGTGGTTTTTTTTTAACCAATGTTATAATGAAACAACATTGACACTGAGTGGACTGTTACTCCGGGGCCTGCTACAGCCCTGTGGGTGGGCTTCTCACATCGGGCCAGCTCACAGCGCGCTGAGCAGCCCAGACATTGCCTGCGCTAGGGGGCGTGTCTACTCCTTCCAACCAGCTGTATCGTGGGTCCAAAGTGGGCTGACTCGAAGCAAAGAATCACCCCCACAAAGGGGCTGGGGGTGTGGCGGGTGTGCAGATGTCACTGAACCCTCTACAGGCCAGCTTGTATGTGGCGAGGCCAGGGTTTGAACCCCGGTCCTCCCTCCGGTTCCAGGCCCTCCCCGCTGAGCCCACAGGCTATCCTGCCCCGTGGGATCAAGAGCATGAGAGAAACTCCACATGCCAAACACCACTGTAGCCTACAGCAACTAGCTCAGGTAAGCCAGACCACAATCTGTCAACTGCACCCGTTTACAGAAAGGAAAACTTCTTTAGAAAGATTAACTTACAGGCTCAGCGGTGTTCCTAAAAAGGAACAGTGACCTACACGCAGGCCTGCATGAGCTTCTGAGGGACAAGAGAGAAGATAGAGCGAGACTTTTGCTGGCAGAAAGCTGTGAATTGCCTCGCTCTGTACCTTCTGATATGCAAGCCGCTAACCAACGCAGCCACCAAGTGCGTGACGTGTGCTAGTCCAGTTTTACAGGGAGTATAAAATAAACACCAGAAGCCAAGGATTTATAACCCCAAAAAGAATGTGAGCCATCTTGTGTATAATGTACGCTGACTGAATCCTAAAATATCATTGTAGAGAATTCGAGTTAAAATAAAACATACAACTAAAATTAATTTTACCTGCTTCTTTTTTTTAAAGTTTTGTTGGGGGCCTCCCTGATGGTGCAGCGGGTTAAGTCTCAGCACTGTGAAACTATCCAGAGCCACTGCAGCACGAGTTCGATCCCCAGCCAGGGAGCTTCCCACATGGCGCAGCAGACCTCTCCTGTCTCACCGCTGCTCCCCTCAGTAGTGTACTTCAATAGATCCGTGTGTTCTGCTCCCCACTCTGTCTCTGGTGAACACTCTCACCACCCCACACACACACCTCTGGCCTATATCCCAGCTCTTGGATGCATAAAAAAAAATTCTAAATAAGTAAATGAAAGTTTTGTTGAGGTATCATTCATGTATCATGCAATCACTCTTTTAAAGTGTTCAACTTGCTGGTTTTTATTTAGTATATTCACAAAGCTGTGCAACTAATACCATAATCAATTTGAGATTTTTTTGTCACCCCAGAAAGAAATCCAGTACCTACTAGCAGTCACTCCCCAGCTTCCTTTTACTCTCAGAGCTTGGCAACTGTTAATCTGCTTTCTGTCTCTATAGATTCACTTATTCTGGGTATTTTGTAGGACTGGAATCATACAACATGTGGTCTTTAATGCCTGGCTTATTTCACTTACCATGTTTTCAAGGTTCATCCATTTTTTTGTAGCATGTCAATACATAATTCCTTTTTACTGCCAAATAATATTTCACTGTATGGAGCGCCCACAATTTGTCTGTCCATTCACTGCTGGTGAACATTTGGGTTGTTTCTACACTTTGGCTATTGAGCAACGCTGCTGTGAACATACATATGCGAGGTTGTGAGGAGAACCACGTTTTCATTTGGCTTGGTCATTTTACTTTTCTAAATAGGATTATCATAAAAAAAATTTTTTAATTTTTTTTTATGCATATAAGCTAGGGTATAGGCCATAAGGTGTGGGGCAGCGAGAGGGTTCACTAGAGACAGAGTGGGGAGCAGAACAGGCAGATCGATGGAAACACACCGCTGAGAGGATCAGCAGGTGAGGCAAGAGAGGTCTGCTGCACCATGTAGGAATCTCCCCAGACAGACATCGAACTCGCATCGCCACTGCCGACAGCTCCACAGTGCTGTGCTTAACCGCTGCGCCACCAGGGAGACCTACCTTAAAATTTAGAACGGCATCTACTGCTGACATATTTCTGCTGAAGAGCACAAGCTTAGACTTGTCATCCTTGTTCTGATAAATGTCAAGGCACACAGACCCCATAGATGCTCCCCCACAGGAGGTCTGCATTGTGCTAGCCCTGACCTCAGGCTCACCAAAGCTAAGTGATGTCCAGCTTGGCAATGGCCCAGCAGAGTGCTGGGCAGTTCCCATCTGTCCCGGGGCAAGCCAGCAAGCCGAGCAAGCCCAGGGCTCCCACGATACTCAGTCAATCCCACAAGTGCAACATGAACAGCCGACGCACGTGAGGTGGTTAATAATGGGCAACCAACCGTCCGTTACAGGATGCTGGGTGTCAATCAAATAGGATGACCCTGAGGGTTTGTCTATGAAAATCGGTCAGGCTCTTTATTTCATCGTCACTAATTTCCCCATGAAACACCTAGAATGGATGAATTGAATACCTGAATTTCTGGGTGGCCTGGATGCCTTGATACCCCAATTACTGTCACCTTTCAAAAGCATCCTTTCAGGGGTCACACAGAGCAAGAATTCCAATCTCTGGAAGTCCCTCCCAGTGGTCATACTATACAAGAAACTCATACGACTCACTAGAAAAAAAGATCTGATTTTTAAATGGGCAAGGAAGGAATCTAAATAGACATCTTTCCAAAGAAGATATGTAAGTGGCTGAGAGTACATGGAAAGGGACTCAACATTACTCATCAGGGAAATGCCAGTCAAAACTACAACCTCACCTCATACCTCCTGCAAGGGCTATTATCAAAAAGAAGATGGCACAAATGTGGCAAGGGTGTGGAGGAAAGGACATTCTTGTGCACTGTGGATGCGGGTGTGAACTGGCGGGCACAACAGAAAACAAAGTGGAAGTTCCTCACAAAACTAAACAAAGAACTACCATCTAGCAATTCTTCATCTGAGTACATCTCCAAGGGAAAGGAAATACGTATCTGAGATATCTGCACCCCCATGTTTGCTACAGCACTATTCACAATAGCCAAGATGGGGAAATAGCCTAAGTGTCCCTCAACAGAGGGATGGAGGAAGAAAATGTGATGTGTACATAGAGATAATGGAATATTATATGGCCACTAAAAAGCAGAAAATCTTGTCATTTGCAGCAATATGGATGAACCTGAAAAGCACTGGTAAATCTAGTAGATGAGTGAGTCAGAGAAAGACAAACACTGTGTGGCACACTTACATATAGAACTGAAAAACTAAAAATAAACAAGTTGAACTCATAGAAACAGAGAGTAGGCTGGTAGTTGCGGGGCCTCAGCAGTGGGGAGGACAGCAGTTAGAGAACAGACCTGCAGTTGCAAGATGACCAGGTTCTGAGGGCTAATTAATGCACAGCCTGCTGACTATACTTAACGATACTCACCATAGCCTTGAAACCTGCTCAGAGTAATCTTAACGATTCGCACAAAAAAAAAAAAACAAACTGTGAGGTGGATACATTAATTAGTTCAGTATAGCCGTCATCTCACAACGCAAATGTCAATCAAATCATCACGTACACATGATGGCCCAAGAGGTGAAAGGGAGGGGGAAAGGGGGAATAGAGGGATGGTTGGCTGATGGCGCTCAAGTGCTATGGGACAAACAGAACCAACTGGAAGATAATTAATTCAACCTCATCTATAGGTTTCCCAGACATGGCCCCTCAACAAAATTGGTTTAAGCTCCACCTTGAGGGCACCAGAGTTTTGGGGAAATTTGTTTATTCCTTATAAACCTGAGCCAACAGCAGTGGATTTCAGTAGGTCCGCCTGTTCTGCTCCCCACTCTGTCTCTGGTGAATCCTCACATACACACCCCCCACCTCTGGCCTACACCCCAGCTCTTGGATGCATAAATGAATAAATCTTTAAAAAACAGTAATAAGAAAACAAACCCGGGCCAGGCACACCGGGCCCCGCGCTGTCTTGCTCCCTTCACGTTTTGTCCCCACTGACGCCAGGCCCACGCTCTGCTAGCAGGGGCTGGCTGGTGCGGCCACCACACAGACTGAGGGATGAAGAACGAGGAACGCAAGCTCTGACCCCACGGTGGGGAGCACCAGGAAGTCACCCCTGGTCTGCAAGGTCAAAGTCCCCCAAACTGCCATTAAAAATCGCCCAACCCATGAATTGAGGGAGACAAGGACAGTGAAGATGGCGGGGAGAAGGGGGACTGACTACTCAGAAAACCCAGACACCCTCCACGCGGAGAATCCCACCCGAAAAAATAAGAGGCTTATTTGGCCAAGAAGTTTGTTTCATAGCTGAGTAGGAAACTTATTTTGCTTCCCAAGGAAAAAGAGACATTCATTAAAGCAAACCCCCGCCATACCAAAAATATTGCCATTCGGTCGGTAGCCAAGTAAGAAAACATGACTCACTGGACTCTGCCCCCACCCCAGATCCATGTTCTAGCTCATGGCAAAAACCAGACTCTCTGACATCAGCCTTTGCTCTGACAAGCAACTGCCAGTGGGCCAGGGCTGCCCACACGGTCCCAGTCTCCACCCAGGCCCCTCGGCATTTCCCAGAGGCCCAGCAGAGTCCATGCATTCCGTGAACCTTTGGGTCCTTTGAGGACGAACACGAGACAGACTAGCGCAGGGGGAGGCGGCCAGACAGCAGGGTCAGTGCCCTGCTCAGAAGTGGGGGGCCGGGAGAAAGTGGGGCCTGGCTGGGGGCAAAAGAGACAGCGTTTTCGCCACGTTACCGCCCGTGTAGCCCACAGGCGTCTGCGTGTGTCTAAGACCCACCAGGTCAACAGGTAGTTACCGAGCACATTCCCCACCCCTTGAGAAGGGGCGGGTGACAGAAGCACAGGCGACAGGGGAGCTGGGGAGTCTCCCCTCGTGTGTGGACTCTGATACTAACAGCTGCTAACGGTTTTCTGAACACGTCCTGGGCCAGACACGTTTTCACTCCGTCGGTGCCCGCAGCCCACCAGGCCCGTGCAGAGGTCGGGAAACAGGCACGGGCTGCACCTGCCGCCCCCAAGTACCCGCTGTCTGGCCAGGAGACCGCGCGCCTCACCTGTGAGTGGGAACACTGAGAACGCTCACCTCGTGACGCTGAGAAAGCTGGACGGGTCGCTGCGGGAGTGTCTGGAACACAGAGCACAATGCAATTGTGGCTCTTATCGTCATTACAGCCCCTTGTCACAGGTAAATGGGGAAGCTCAAGTTCGAAGGCTCAGCTATTCCCCCCAGCCCATTCCCCAGGTTCACTGTCAAGCCGTCGCCCTCCCCAGGGCCCCCGCTCACACCACTCACGGGTACACTCTCCAACTCTTGCCTTAAAATCTCTAAGCAAAATGCAACTGTATGCGAACATCACAAAGGTTTGTGGATGTGGCCTCCGTCAACGCGGCAGACAATGCTGCGGAGTTTGTGAGGGACTGGAGTGTTGAGAACACTGAAGTGAGACAAAGGACAAATTAATTAAATCTTAAAGTCTACTCAAGTAGCAGGCACACGACAGATTCTAACATAACAGGAACCCTTTTCCAGCAGTAGGCTGGGCATCCATTTCTCTGTGTCTTCATGTTCTTTCTTGTAGCTGAGGGACATTTTGCGATTGAAATAATTAGTATCACTCTTTAATGTGCATATATGAGATCTAGACACAAAAGGTCTGAAATGATAGCAATTCTTTATATGAACAATTGTATTCAGAATGATTAGAATTGCAAAAAAGATACATTAAAAAGTATTACCAAAAAATCAGGTTGGTTTCAAAATACTAATTTAAAATTTTCAACTCAACAATTTTTAAATCTTTTCTGTTTGAGGTATAAGACATACAACATCAGTTTCACGTGTACAAAATATTGATTTGATATTTGTAGACACTGCAAGATCATCAACACAGTAAGTCTAGTTAACATCTGCCGTCTTATATAGTTACAAAAATTTTCCTCCTTGTGATGAGAAATTTAAAAATCTACTCTTAGCAGCTTTCAAATATGCAACACAGTATTAACCACAGTCACCATACTGTGGATGATACTCCCGACTTATTTTATAACTAGAAGTTTTAACTCATTTGTCCCACTCCCAACTCCCAACTCTGACAACCATCAGTCAGTTCTCTGTAGCTTTGGGCTTTTTTGGTTTTGCTTTTTTAAAATTCTACATATAAGTACAATCATGGGATATTTATCTTTTTTTTTTTTAAGATTTATTTTTTATACATACAAGCTGGGGTACAGGCCAGAGGCGTGGGGCGGCGAGAGGGTTCACCAGAGACATTGGGGAGCAGAACAGGCAAATCAGAAATACACTGCTGAGGGGAGCAGCGGGCAAGGCAGGAGAGGTCTGCCACGCCATGTGGGATTCTCCCTGGCCGGGAGTCGAACTCGCGTCGCCGCTGCCAACAGCTCCACAGCGCAGCACTTAACCACTGCGCCACCGGGGAGGCCCGGGATATTTATCTTTTTCCGTCTTATTTGACTTAGCATAATGCCACGGGCTGCCTCTGCGGCCTCTAATTGCTAGCCACAGTACCATGGTTTTAGCCTAAGAACCAATGAACTGTGACCATTGGACACAACATGCATCCCTCAAATCCCTTTATCCAGTCATCCACTGAGGAACTTAATGACCACGTAGCTTGTTTCCTTGGCTACTGTCAACTGCCGCTCTGATGACAGGAGTGCCTGTATCTTTTCAAGTTACTGTTATTTTCTTTGTAAGCACCTAGAGCTGGACTAGCTGGATCATATGGTAACTCTACTTTTGACATTTTAAGGCCCCTCCACACTATTTTCCATAGTGGATGCACCAATTTACACTCCCACCAGCAGTGCACAAGTGTCCCCTTTCTTCCACACCCTCACCAGCTTTTGTCATCTTGTCTCTTTGATAACAGCGACTGTTTAACAGGTGTGAGGTGCCTCCCATTTCCCTGATGAGCAATGTTGAGGCCCTTCTCATGGACCTGCTTGCCATTTTATTATCTCTGGAGAAAATGTCTGTTGATCTTCTTTGCCCATTTAGAAATCAGATTTATTTTGCTACTGGGTTATATGGGTTCCTTCCATATTTCAAATACATGGTTCACAAATACCTTCTCTATTCTGTAGACCACTTTTCATTTTGTTGATTTTCTTTACTGTGCAAAAGTGCATCAGTTCTTACAGTTTGTTTTTTTTGCTTGTGTTTTGATGTCATATCCAAAAGTGCCCAGTATCAAGGAATTTTTGCCATATATTTTCTTCTAGGAGTTTTAGAATTGCAGGTCTTAGAATTAAGTCTTCCATGTATTTCAACTTGATTTTTGTGAGTGGTACACGACAGGTATCCAACTTCACTCATCTGCATGTGGGTATCTAGCTTTGACATTTATTGAAGAAACAATCCTTTTCCCATTGTATTTGCATTCGTGTCATAAATTAATTGGCCATGTACATGTGTGTTTATTTCTGGGCTCCCTATTATGTTCCATTGACCCATGTGTGTTTTTATGCCAATACCATGATGCTATTTTGGTTACTGTAGGTTTGCAATAGTTTGAAATCAGGGAGTGTGACATGTCCAGCTCTGTTCTTCTTTCTCAGTATTGCTTCGCTTGGGCCTCCCTGGTGGCGCAGCGGTTGAGCGCTGCGCTGTGGAGCTGTCGGCAGCCGCGATGCGAGTTCGACGCCCAGCCAGGGAGAATCCCACATGACGCAGCAGACCTCTCCTGCCTCGCCCGCTGCTCCCCTCAGCAGTGTATTTCTGATCTGCCTGTTCTGCTCCCCACTCTGTCTCTGGTGAACCCTCTCGCTGTCCCATGCCTCTGGCCTGTACCCCAGCTTGTATGTATAAATAAATAAATATAAAAAAAGAAAAAAGATTGCTTTGCCTATTCAGGGTCTTGTGTGGTTTCATACAAATTTTAGGTTTCTTTGGTCTACTTTTGTGAAAAATGCCACTGACAGGCATTGCATTGCATTTGTGGATTGATTTAGGCAGTATGAACATCTTAACTAATTCTTCCATCTCATGAACTGAAGATAGTTTTCCATTTGCATCTTCTTTAATTTCTTTCATGAATGTCTAGTAATTTTCAGTGTGTTGAAACCTACTTTTTTTTCCCCTTTTTTTTTATTGTTATTTGTGTCTTTTACATTTTGTATTCCCCTTGGGCAGCCCACCACCAATTCACCCGTGATCCATCTCCATGGTCCCCTGTATTCTCCTCTCTTCCATTTTGTGCCCTTATCCTCCCCTCCCCCCTCCCCCACCGCTGAGTGTCTCTCTCCCACCCCGCCTCCCTATAGTCCTGTTATAAGTGAA
>PVIJ01015187.1:0-37474 GCA_004024925.1 Scalopus aquaticus
AATGCAGCTCCACAGCTCACCAGCACCCACAAGGCTCTGCGGGCAGGCGTGGAGTTGACAGCCTTGCAGGAGCCTGGGGGCCTCAGGGGGCCTGGCCTGCACTCACATGGAACTCAGTCACGACCTCCTGGGAACGCCGGGTCCTGTACAACCTGCCTCCACATGAGACTCCTCTATGTGAGCCCAGCTGCCGAGACACCACAGAGACGGGCACACTGAGAAGAACACAAGGGGAGGCTGAAGGAGAAAGATAACGATGGACAAGGCCACTGTTCAGGGTCTGGGCGAGAGGCTGCTGCCAAAATACACTGACAATGCGTGAGGGCAAGTCCAGATCAGGAGACAGCCGCAGGGAGGTGTGAGGGCGGACCAAGGGGACATGGCGGCTCCACGACCAGATGCAGCCAGTGCTCTCGGCCAGTAAACAGCAGCTCCACAGAAGCAAAAATGGAACTTCCCCCTCCCTGAGAAGAGATGACAAAGAACCCAAATAGGTAAATCAGTCTCCTGAATCCCACCGACACCAAATCACTCGCGGACCCTCTGGGCAAGAGGAGGTTTGCTTGGCTGGTTTTGCTTCAAATGCAGACTCTGCTTTAGCTGGCCCCAAATAATCTTCTGTTGTGCACGTGCCACCATCTTTTCTCCTGGTTTTGTTTCCGGAACCCAGCTGCCTCGGGGTGGGATTCAGCAGAAGCAGTGATGTTCTTTCACTCTACTGCTCCACATAAGCTGTTGCGCAGTTGATAGTCAGAGACCTTTCATGTAACATGTATCGCCCGGTACGTGGAATGGACCAATCAGGTGTGAACGATGAACTGATTGGTGCTAAATAGTCCAATCAACTTTAAGTATATGAGACTGTATCATTAAAGCATCTGCACTGAATCACAATAAAACATACCTCGTTACCTTAATAAAAGCAACAGCCGACGCAGGGGGTGTGTTCACTCTGCTCACCACACCAGAAGCCCCTCGTGAGGCCCCTCACTGCTCAGTGCCCAGGGGGCGAGACTGCCGCCAGCAGGGGGCGCTGCTCAGAGAAGGGCTGGTCCTGGGCGACTCTAACAAACACCCTCCAGCCTGAGCCAGAGTTGGGGAGTTCAGGAATATTATACATTAAATTTTTTTTATTCATAAAGGCTCTATAAATTTTCCTTTGTCTATTCAAGTATAGACTTATTGGTATAACGCAGTTATGAGACAAAGAAGTACACATTCAGAATCAGTGAGATGTTTGAATGATTTTTTAAAAAGAAATTATACAGGGAATTTCCCTTTCTATTTTTTTTAATAGATTTTGTTGAGTCCCAACATTCCAACTACATGTTATCATCAACATTTCTACACATGGAATTAAACAAAGGGATGTGTCTGCTTAAGGAGCTTTTCATACAATAATATATATTTTATTCATAATGTTGAAATCAATTTACAAATTATGAAATTAAAAATAGGTAATAAGTCACACAAATATTAACCAATGTAAAACATTAATTTGAAGGTAAATCTCCTCCAAATCATTTGTATTTCAGTGTTATGAATAAACAGTAAAATCAATCAAAAGAATATATCCATTATATTTCATGGAAACACCATTAATTACCCTAAAGTGACTGTTCATGTGTCCTTAAGCAGATTTGACACAGATCTAAGTCCCTCCTCACTCCAGTTTTCAAAGAATTGAGGAACGATATTAAAACCTGGAGACAGGGTTCTGCATTGAAACACTTCACCAATCTTTTTTTTTTAAGATTTATTTATTTTCACATACAAGCTGAGGTACAGGCCAGAGGCATGGGGCAGTGAGAGGGTTCACCAGAGACAGAAAGGGGAGCAGAACAGGCAGATCGACGGAAACACACCGCTGAGGGGAGCAGCGGGCGAGGCAGGAGAGGTCTGCCACACCATGTGGGAATCTCCTTGGCTGGGCGTTGAACTCACGTTGCCGCTGCCAACAGCTCCACAGTGCAGCGCTTGACCACTGCGCCATCAGGGAGGCCCACTTCCCCAGTCTTTCCACATAAAGCTAACACTGTCCACCTGGAGTTGGGAATCAGACCTTTTTGAAAATGATACCAAGTTATCAGACAGGTATCAAATATTTCCATTTATATAAAAATAGATTATCGAAGGCAATAGAAAGACCAGCAACCATCCTACTATGTACATTATTCTGACTCAATAGAATGTTTCAACAGTATTTTATGAGTTTCTAGATTGTTTTATATATATGAGGTTTTGTTGAGATTTCCCATTCTATACACTAGGTAAGAGCATCATGTTTTAACCGCCTTAGAAACAAAAACACACTTCTTCAATATATTTCCTGAGAAAAACACTCCTACTTACACAGAGGAACAAGACCAGTGCTGCTCATAAAACTGTTGACAAATTTCTTAGACTTCCAGCATCAGAAGCTCACAGCCCACCTGAACAAAGAGGTTAAATACCTTGATGTGTTGCTTCAGGAGTCCAAGGCTAATTTACTGTTCCACAGGCAGGGCTCAGAGAGACCGTCCACTCTTGCACTTGGTCCCTGAGCTAAAATGGTCAGAATTATCTCCCCGTCCTCCACAACCCAGAAAAAATGCCTATAGCTGCCTCACAAGGACATCAGTCTCCACCTCCAGAACCACAATTTATCATTTGCTGAGCATTCAAGATTTTGAGCAAATATTAAATTTAAGATTTTTCCTTATGTAAAAAATTAATATTTCGAATGAGAAGCATATTGGCTATCAAGTGATCATAACTCAACTTACCATAGGCAAAATACTGACCAAAAGTAAAACTACTGTCTTTTCATTAAACTATCAGAGATTTGCTCTCTCAGGATGACTGAAATGATGTAACTGAAGAGAGACCAATATAGTCAGGCACAGTTCTGTTAATATCAGGGAAAGCTCCCTGGTCCCAAATGGGGAGGAGGAACAAGACATCTTCACATATGTGCAAGGGCCCTTCCGATGCTGATCTGAGTATCCCTTGAAAATGAAAAGTCTCTGGTACTGCAGTCCAGTTGGGATAGAAGAGTCTGGGGGTGGTGGGAAAGGCATTTCAAAGGACCAGGGCTAGGATCCACACCAAGATCACAAGATGAAAAGAAATGAAAGAGTCCTCCTGGCTCTTCTAAGAACAGACAGCAATTGTAAAATGAACTCACAGTATTCTCACAAAAACGTTAACTCTTGAGGGACACTGTAGGAGACCTTTAACAACACTGCGTGAAGTATGTTTCCTCAAAGTCAGCTCACACCAGTATTTCTCACACCAATCAGAGGAGTGCAAAAGCCACAAATCACTTTCCAAGGTCACATCTCAGGGACAGAGGCCCAACAAATGAAAAATCTAGTCCTAAGGTGCACGATGCAGCACCACATACTTTCCTTACCACCGTCCCAAAGGCTCCAGTACCATGATGGTATATCTCAGCTAAATGTTGGTAAAATAAGTAATATATCTAGAGCTGTATTTTCACAGCATCACAATGAAAGGAAAGATCGGAATGCAAACAATGGATAATTGGGAATAACTGCATGGAGATCTACAAAGAACATAAAACAGCTCAACTCTAAACTAGGTCACCACAAAACTCCACACTAATGACACCGATCAGTTTGTATTACCCAGAATATCCAGTGCACCATTCAACAGAAATTGCAAGGCAATCCATAGAAAGGAAATATGTTTTCTGAGGAGAGCTAGCAAACATTAGTGCAAGACTCAGATATTATACAGATATGGAAATATTACACAATGATTTATTTTAATCTACAGTAAATATGTTTACAACTAACAAGGATTAAACATAAAGGAAGAACACAGACAGAATCAGGAAGAAGATGGAAATTTTCAAAGTTTACAAGAATACAAGATCAAAAGTATCCTTCAAACCTAGAATATTTTGAGAGAAATAAGCTGAACAAAGATTGGAACTTCAGGATACTCAACCTGACTTAGAAAACAATCAATAAGCTTGAAGAATAGTCAATACAAACAACAAAAATAACGTAATGGGGATAAAAAAGAACAAATAAGAAGTGGATGATGTTAAAGGTGTAACATATGTAAAAGTGCAGTGCCATAAATGAAGAAAGAGGGGGTAAAAAACAACTGCTTGAAAAGATGGGAAGATCTACGGCATTTTGAAAACTGGAACAATTGTAATTACATAGCATAAAATGATATTTCATATATTCCATGAATACCCAAGACCCCTATTTACCATGTCGATGATCTCAGATGTACACATGAAGGAAGAGCAGAGTCACCAGTTGCGTCACAAACACAGGCCAAGTCACAATTCACAATGTCCTCTACCAAATGTTTGTTAAAATACCAGGTTTATAATAAGAGGAACAGGAGAGAGTATCTGTAAATACATTTTATCTTGCATTTCAGGCAAATGCTGGCCATGCATTTTGTACTGGATGCTTCAACACATACCTTGCTCACATTTTCAAATGTTTCATAATAGCTTGTTTGACGTCCTTGTTTCACAGGCTATATGTGAGGCGGTTGAGCACAGGGGAATGACGGTGTAGAACACACTGAACATCTCCTCCAGCCTAGGGACATGGCAGGACTTTGGAAGAAAGTAGAAGCCAACCTAAAAATGGATAAATAGAAGCATTTTTCCAGACAAACATTGCCAGCGGGTACATGCAGATTTACATCACTTAACATTAGAGAAATGCAAATTAAAACTTAATAAGTTATCACCTCCCACATTTGAGGATCACTTGTGATCCTAAAGAAAAGAGATCAAAAGTAAGTTAAGGCAGAAAATACAAATATACTATCATTTCACTTACATGAGGAATCTGAACAAAACACAACTCACCGATACTACGAGCAAGGTGGTAACAAGAGCTGTGGGACGTGGGGTGAAGAGGGACAAGAGGGTAAACCCTAAAGTGAGCACTGTCTGGTGGTTCTTGGCAACTAGACTTTTAGGGATGATCAATTCACTGTTCTAAAAATGACTCATCAGGGTGTACACCTGAATTCCAAATAATGTATCAATTATTGCTCAACAACAAAAGTCAAAATGTTTACTGAATACAAACTGAAACATATAATGAATCAATCAATATTTATTCAAAAAAACTATGTACACTTTTAGAACATGTATTGTCTTAGGAAATTTTCTTTGAAATTATGTAAATAAATATTCATAATTATTCATTTACACTTGTAATTTTAGAATATTACAAAATTCTTAATAAAAAGTACTTTAAAATTCTATCACTATTTGAAGGTAGAGCTTTCAAAAAATATTCAAAGGTGGTAAAAACATAGTAATAAAATACAAATATATTAGAGTAATAATCATATCCCCATTGATAATATCATTATGCACAGGGTTTAGCTGACTATTTTTTGTATTGCCATTGGTACAAGATTAAATGGTTTATCGATGTTGTTTTTCCCATAATATGGATATGTGAAAAATGCAAGTGATGAATGTGTATACATAAATATTTATTCTATTCATTCCAAAGAAAATAGCATCACTGCTGTACATTTATATTTGATACGCAAGCACTTCACAATTCTCATATTCTGAAAACTTTCCTAAAAGACCTAGTGATATCTTTGTTCCGCAGGCTGTAGATGAGGGGGTTGAGCATGGGGGAAATGATGGTGTAGAACACAGAGAGCACTTCTTCCTGTGCAGGGGAGTGGTAGGACTTAGGCAGATTGTACTTGATGATGGCAGGTCCATAGAACAGCAACACCACAGTGATGTGGGAAGAGCAAGTCCCCAAGGTTTTCCTGAGTCCCTGAGTAGACCCCATGCCCAGTACAGTGAAGAGAATCCTCCCATAGGAGCACAGGATGCCTGAGATGGGAAGGATGAAAAAAATCGCAGCACTAAAAAAAACACCCTTTTCATATTGGGAAGTGTCAGCACAGACCACTTTCAGGAGGGCTGGGATCTCACAGAAGAAAAGATGGATTTCCCTGGAGGCGCAGTAAGGGAATGTCATTATATAAACCATGTGGATGAAGGAGTTTAAGAATGCCCCCAGCCAGGTCACGGTCACCAGGAGCACACAGACCCTGGGGCGCATGAGGACAGGGTAGCGCAGGGGCTGGCAGATGGCCACGTAGCGGTCATAAGCCATGACAGCCAGCAGCAGGCACTCGGAGCCCCAAAGAGCATGGATGAGGAACACCTGGAAGCTACACCCAATGAAGGAGATGCGGTGGTCCCCAGACAGAAAGTCCAGGAGAGTCTTCGGAAGAAACGTGGAGATATAGAGGAGATCCATGAGGGACAGCTGGCTGAGCAGAAAGTACATGGGGGTGTGGAGAAGGGGGTCGGCCCAGATGAGGATGAGTATGAGGGTGTTGCCCAACAGGGCCACCAGGAGATCCAGCAGGGTGAGTGTGAAGAGGACCCAGGGAACCGGGGTGCCGCGGAACAGATCCAAGAGGACGAAATCACTGCCTGAGGTCTGGTTGCTCCGCCATGCCATGCTCCTGCTCCTAATTTGTAACTTTGGAGACAGTTTCAAAAGTATTATGTTGACAGTTTCTATGTAATTTTACAAAATAAAATCATTCATCACTTTCAAATATCCAAAGTCTCCTTACTTTCCTTAAACTATTCGTTTTAGAAAATAACTTGCCTTTTACCAGTCCTTACAAATGACTATTAAGAGACCAACTAATGGGAATACAAACTGGTCCAACCATTATGGAAAGGTGAGTGGAGGACCCTCAAGTTATTAAAAATGGATCTATCATATCAGCAGCAAACCCACTCCTAGGAATCTACCCAAAGGACACAGAAACATTAATTCTAAAGGACACTGCACACCTATATTCATCGCAGCACTATTTACAATAGCTAACTATGGAAACAACCTAAAGGCCTGGAAACAGATGAGGGGATCTAAAATATATGGTATATGCAGAGTGGAATACTGTCCAGCAATCAAAAATGATAAATTTATGCCATTAGCAGTGACGTGGTTGGAACTGAAGGGACCATGCTCAGTGAAATAAGTCAGAAGGAGAAAGAAAAAGATCAGAAGGTTTCGCTTACAGGAGGAAGACAGGGAAACCAAATAAGGGACCAGGGGGAAATAATGACAAAACTAGCAGTCAAACTATAGATTGGAGACTCTTATCAAGGCAAGAGAAAGGAAAAGGATCAAAACACAGGGAAGAACAGAAAAGTCCATGGTGGCAGTTTATGGGTGTCCAAGTGGTAGTAATTTCATGGGAACAACACCTGAGAGGGGAAATCAAACATTGTACAAAAATGAACAATGAAAAAACATATTAATAATCATTTTTCAAAAGAGACCAGCTAGGACAATGATTGTCACATGTGGGGAATGACAGAATTGTTGCTGGAAAAAAATATATGGATACATAAATTTTCTATCAGCGTTTTCTAGAAATGGAAACTCTCAGGCAATCACAGTGAAACTCCACTGGAGTATGGATGGCTGTGGGGGCATGTGCGGCTCAATCAAACACTTTAATCCATGTGCATACGGCGCTTGCTCAGTTTATAAAGGACAGAGAATACATGGAGGACAAGGTGAAAATGTCAAGAGTTAGAAGAAAGGCACAGCTACAATCGATTCTACTTTTACAGAGGACACATTTATCCAGAGGCTTCAACACTTTTGATAGGAATCCAATTCCTTCCAGGACTCTCACCTGAGGAAATAGTGTTCCTCTAAGAAGCTATTTTGAAAACACATATTTAGGTAAGTGCTAAACTAAAGATCAGACTATTTTTTTTTACTTATTAATGTTTTACTTGGAATTTTACATTGGATACAGCTCTCTTTAACTTATAATGGAATTCTATCCTCATAAACTCTTCGTAAGTTGAAAAATTAAATTAATACTTTATAAACAGTTTAAGTGTCCTAACATTATTAGTCTGTTCTTTTTTTAATTTATATATACTTTACATAGTTGTTCATTTTTTACACTGTTTTCTTTCTTTTCCCAGGGGTAATCTCCCTAGAATTTCCACCACCAAATCACCCGTGCGCCATTATCATAGTCCTGTGTGCTACTCCATCCTCATTTGGGTCCCTCTCCCTTCCCCTCTCCTGCAGAATGACTCTAGTTTATATTTATCAGTTTGTGTTGTTTTGTTTATTGTTACTGATTGATTTTTTTTTAGCGATGCCTAATTGGTTCACCTATATTCGCCCTATAAGTGAAACCATCCAATATTTTTCTTTCTCCTTCTGACTTATTACACTGAGCATAATCCCTTCTAGTTCCAACCATGTTGCTGCAAATGGCATTAGTTTGCCTTTCTGATTGCTGAGTAGTATTCCATAGTGTATGTACACCACATCTTCTTGATCCAGTCATATAGTTTATGGCATTTGAGTGGTTTCCCAGTCTTACCTATTATAAACAGTGCTACAAATGAGACCGTTTTATAAAAGATGCTGTACTTAACATTAAAACATATGTAATTAACCAATTTCTTTTAGAAAAATAGTTAAAGAAGATCGGAATATTCAGTTGTTCAAAAACATTGCTCTTCTTTGAAGCTGTACTTACATATGCAAACTTGTGATCTAACAGCTCCAATCACTAAGTAAGCTCAGGGGGAAGAAGGAATGTGGAGCTTCCATATCACTTATTTCATGGCTGCGAAGGGAATCTCTCATGAAGAGGGTCTTGAGGTGTGCAAATTTGCATAAAGATGGGAATCAGATAACAACCAAGGAAAAGTCATTCCAATGCCTGAACCAAATGAACATCATTCTGCTACTGCGGGTCACTGAGCTGCAACATCACTGCTAGAAAGTCCCCAGAGGTGACCCCTTTCTCCTGTTCCTTTCCTTCCTGGCCTTGTTCCACAGGGAACTATGACACCTGAGGTGACAGGGCAGAGCGCACAGCGTCACGAGAATCGAGCATCAGCTCCAGGAGGGATGAAAATCTGGGCTGTTCTTAGGGGTGTCCTAACTGTTCTCTTGATGGTAATGACCATGTAGAACATTCATCAACTTTTACGTATATGAGACTATTCTATAACAGAAGCTGCACTGAATCACAATAAAACATACGTCATTACCTTAATAAAAGCAACAGCTGACGCAGGGGGTGTGTTCACTCTGCTCAGGACACCAGAAGCCCCTCGTGAGGCCCCTCACTGCTCAGTGCCCAGGGGGCGAGCCCGCGGCAGCAGGGCCCGCTGTGCAGAGAAGGGCTGGTCGCGCGCGACTCTAACAAACACCCTCCAGCCTGAGCTGGTGATTGGGAGATTCAGGATTATTATATATGGAATTTTTTCATAAAAGCATAAAGACTCTATGAATTAGTCCTCTGTTTATTCGAGAACACAGTTATCGTATATCTCAGTTATTACAGAGAGAAGTATACCATCAAATCAGTGACATGTTTGACTGATTTTTGAAAAGTAATTATACAGGGTATTTCCCTTTCGAGTTTTTTCTAAAACGCATTTTGTTGACCCCCAATATTCCTACTGCACATTAGCGTCAGTGTTTCTACACATGGCAGTAAACAGCCTAGTCCCAAAGGGATGTGTCCACTTCAGTAGATTTTCATATAATAATATACATTTTTTTCATAATGTTAACATCAATTTACAAAGTAGGAAATTGAAGAATCTGTAAGAAGTCACACAAACATTAACCAGTGATAAAACATTAAATTGGAAGTAACTCTCTTCAATTACCTCTGAAAAGACTATCTCTTGTAATTGAGGGTCATGAAAAACAGTAAAATCAATCAAAATATATTTACTCTATTTGATGGAAAGGAAATAATTACATTAAGAGACTACTCGTGTTCTTAGGATGACTTGAAACATCTCAGACCCTCCTCAATCACTTCAGTTTTCAAAACACTTGAGGAAAGACATTAAACCCCGGAGACAGACTCCTGCATTGAAGCACTCCACATCTCTCCCACATGAAGCTAACACTGTCCACCCTGGAATTTGAAATCACACCTTTTTGAAATTGAAACCAAGTTATCACACAGGTTATCAAACAAATTGCCAATTATATAATAATAGATTATCTAAAGCAAAAAAATTCCAGCAACCATCTGACTCTACACCTTATATTCACTCAACAGAAGGTGTCCACAGTATATTCTGATTTTCTAGATCGATTTGCATTTAAACGGTTTTATTGAGATTTCCCATCATATTTTCCGCATTATATTTTAATTGGCTTAAGAATAAAAACACACTTCTTCAACAGATTTTCTGAGAACCACTCCTACTTACTCAAAGGAACAAGACCAGTGCTACTCACAAAGTGCTGCTGATACATTTCTTAGACCTTCCAGCATCAGCAGTATATAGTTTGCCTGGACAAAGAGGTTAAATATTTTGATGCATGATTTCAAGAGTCGAAGGCTAATTTACTATTCCGCAGGCAGCCCTCAGAGAGACCGTCCCCACCTGCGTTGGTCCCTGAGGTAAAATACTCAGAATTATCTCCCCGACCTCCACACCCGGAAGAAATGCCTACAGCTGCCTCACAGGACGTGCAGTCTCCACCTCAGGGAACTCGGTTCATCAAGTGATCAGCATTCAGGAGTTTGAGCAATGTTACACTCAGGATTTTTCCGTTAGTGAAAAATTTGAATTTCAAAGAGAAGCATATTGACTATCAAGTGGTCATACCTGTAAATACCACAGAAAAATACTGACCCAAAAGAAAAACTAATGACTTTTCACTAAACCACCAGAGATTTGCTCTCTCGGGATGAATAAAACGCTGTACCTGAGAGAGACAAACACAGTCAGGCACAGTTCCGCTGACATCGGGGGAAGCTCCCTGGTCCCAAGGGAGAGGAGGAGCACTGACAACTTCGCCCACCCTGCGGGCCCTGCCCATGCTGATCTGAGTGTCCCTTGAACATGAAAAGCCTCTGGGACCACAGTCGGGAGGGAAGTGCCGGGGAATGGAGGGAGCAGCATTTCAAAAGCACCAGGGGAGGACCCACAGCAGGGTCACAAGGTGAAGAGACATGAAACAGCCCTCCCCGGCTGCTCTAAGAACAGAGATTGGAAAATAAACTCACAGTATTCTCACAAATGCGTGACGTTTTAAGGGACACTCTAAGAGACCCTTAACAAGGTGGAAGCACGTGTGTCTCTCAATTTCAGCTCACACTAGTCTTTCTCACTCCCCTCAGAGGAGTGGCAAAGCTAAAAATCACTTGTCAAGGTCACATTTAAGGGACAGAGGCCCAACTAATCATCGGATCTAGTACTAAGGTGCACGAAGCAACACCACATACTTTGCTTCCCACCTCCTCAAAGGCTCCAGTACAATGACAACATATCTCAGCTAAATACTGGTAAAATCTGTAACATATCTTGAGCTATATTTTTACAAACTCACAATGACAAGGAAAGACGGGAACACAAACACTGGATAATTTGGGTCACCAGCACTGAGCGCTTCAGAGAACATAAAATAGAGCTCAGCTCTAAACTCTGGGTCACCACAAAACTCCACAATAATGACACTGATCAGTCTGTATTACCCAGAATATCCAATACACCATTCAACAGAAATATAAAACACAGTTCATTGGAGAGGAAATATATTTTCTGAGGAGAGATAGCAAACATTAGTGCAAAACTCAGATACAATACAGATTTGGAAAGATTACACAAATATTTTTTAATCTACAATAAGTTCATTAATAACTAATAAGGATAAAACCTAAATGAAGAATATAGACAGAATAAGGAAGAAGATGGAAATTTTCAGAGTTGACAAGAATACAAGATCAAAAGTATCCTTCACACCCAACATATTTAACAGAAACAAAATAAAAAAAGATTGGAACATCAGGATACTCAATGATTTAGGAAATAATCAACAATTTGAAGGCTGGTCAATACAAAGTACAAAAATAACATAATGGGGGAAAAAGAACAAATAAAAAATGGATGATGCTAAAGATGTAACATATTAAAAGTACATAAAAAAAGAGGGGGTAATAAACAATTACTTGAGAGATGGCCAAATTTCTCCAAAATCAGAGACAAAAACACAATTACACAAGGTTCATAGAAAGGTTAAGTGGAATCAAATTGAAAACCCAGAAATAAAGTCACACATTTGTGATTAATTAATCTATGAAAAACAAGCAAAGAACATGCCCTGGAACAAGGAAGTCCCTTCAACAAATGATGATAGGAAAATTGGACCGCTAAAGGCAAAACAAAGAAACTAGATTACTACCTGACATTACGAACAAAAACCAACTCAAAATGGATAAAAGACTTGAATGTAAGATCTGAAACCATAAAATACATAGAAGAAAATATAGGCACAACATTCCATCATATACATCTCAAAAACATATCCAAGGAATAATCCCCAGAAGCAAAAAAGAATAAAGGGAAAGATAAACAGCTGGGACTATATCAAACGAGGCTTCTGTACAGCAAAAGACACAATAACCAAAATGAAGAGACAACCCACAAATAGGGCAAAAATATTTACAACACATATAATCGATAAGGTACAGATATCAAAGATCTACCAAGAGCTCACACAACTCAACAAAAACAAAGCATACCAAGTCAAAAAATGGGAAGGAGAACTGAAAAGACACTTCTCTAAAGAGGAAATGGAAATGGCCAACGGTATATCAAAAATGCTCAACATCCCTTAGAAGCAGGGGAATGAAATCAAAACCACAATGAGATACCACCTCACACAAGTGAGAATGGCCCATAAAAAAAAAAAAACAAAAAAAAAAAAAAACCGGCCACAACAAACGCTGGCAGGATGTGAGGTAAAAGGAGTCTCTCACAGCACCGGTGGGAACGCAAACCGGCCCGGCCACTGTAAAGTTTTGTGAGGACCCTCAAATTACTGAAAATGGGCCCACCATATGGCCCAGTGATTCCTCTCCTAGGAATCTACTTGGAGACACAAAAACATTAACTCAAAAGGACACGTGCACTCCTATGTTTATTGCAGCACTACTTACAAGAGCTAAGATATGGAAAGAACCCAAAGCTCCAGAACAGATGACTGGGTCGGGAAGATACGGGTCCATCTCTGGTTGGCACTGCAGGGAAGCAGAACCCCGTGTGCCCTCCGGGAAGGGGCCATCGTCGCCCACTCCAACTGAGAGAGGGTGAGTGCCAGGCGGGGAGGAGCGCGCACGGAGCAAGGGTCAGCCACCAGGCCTCTGGGCCAGGGCTTTGGACTTGACGGTAGCCTGCACTGGGGCAACCCACCTATACCACTGCCCCCGCCGCCATTACCGGCTCTGGGAAGCAGCATTCCTGGGCGCCATAGGGGAAGAGACCAGTGTTGCCCACTGGAACTGAAAATGTGAGTCCCAGGTCGGTAAAGATGATAAGCCTTCTTCAGTTGAGAAGTGATACTTTACTTCTGGTTGGCAAATGTCACTTCCCCACAAATAGAGCAGAAATTGTCCACGCATTAACGCACTTTCGAGGTGCTTAAAGGGATAAATAATAACAGTTCTATAGAACAGTAGCTTAAACTGTCTCGCACAAAGTCTGAAATATTTTCAATGCTCAACCCTACCAACAGGGCTTTATCTAGTGTACTGGTGAAGTCAGTTTACTTCAGCAGCCGCCTGGCAATGGTATTGCATTGCATCAGAAAATGATGTCATCAACTCTGGATGATGTGTTCATGATGGTATTATGCAATGTGATACAATATTACATCATTCTAGGCTGATTTAAGATGTTGTTGCAGTCCAACTGGATAAATTTACACAATGAGACATAAAAAATGAATTATATGAAATATCTTCAAAATGAGAGCTAATAAAAAATTTTCAGAGTTATATTCACGTTCAGCACACCAAGATACTACAGATTAGAGCCTTTTAAAATCAGTAATGATCTCACTGTTGACCAGTGTAATAGATTACATAAGGCAATAAAAAGGCCAGCAACCCTCAAACCATATACCTTATTCTGATTCAGTGCAGAATGTGTCCACCGTATTTTCTGAATTTCTACATTGATTTGCACATATCGGGGTGTGCTGAGATTTCCCATTCTATACACTAGGTTAGAGCACCATATTTTAACCAGCTCAGGAATAAAAACACACTTCTTCAACATATTTCCTAACACTCCTACTTATTCAAAGGGACAAGACCAGTGCTGCTCATAAAGCTTTTGATGAATTTCTTAGCTGTTCCAGCATCAGAAGCTCACAGTCCACCTAAACAAAAAGGTTAAATACCTTGACTCATGGCTTCAAGAGTCCAAGGCTAATTTACTGTTCCCAGGCAGCCCTCAGAGAGACCGTCCCCCCCTGCACTCGGTCCCTGAGGCAAAACGGGCAGAATTATCTCCCCGTCCTCCACGACCCAGAAGAAATGCCTCCAGCTGCCTCACAAGACATGCAGTCTCCACCTCAGGGAACAATATTTGTCAAGTGGTGAGCATTCATGAGTTTGAGTAAATATTAAACTTAGATTTTTTCCATATGTGAAAAATTTGAATTTCCAAAGAGAAGCGTATTGACTATCAAGTGGTCATACCTTAACCTACCATAAAAGAATATTGACCCAAAAGGAAAACTACTGACTTTTTATTGAACTATCAGAGATCACTCTCTCAGGATGAATAAAATGCTGTATCTGAAGAGAGACAAATGCAGACAGTCAGGCACAGTCTGCTGGTATCAGGGGACGCTCCCTGGTCCCATGGGAGCAGGAGCACTGACCGCTTCCCCACCCTGCGGGGCCTGCCCGTGCTGATCTGAGTGTCCCTTGAACGTGAAAAGCCTCTGGGACCACCATCGGGAGGGAAGTGCCGGGGGATGGGGGGAGCAGCATTTCAAAAGCGCCAGGGCAGGATCCACAGCAGGGTCACAAGGGGAAGAGACATGAAAGAGTCCTCCTGGCTCTTCTGAGAACAGACAGCAATCGTAACATGAACTCACAGTATTCTCACAAAAAGGTTAACTCCTTGGGGGACACTCTAAGAGCCTTATCAAAGGCTGAGGGAAATATGTCTCCTCAAATTTAGCTCATACTAGTCTTCTCACTCCCCTCAGAGGAGCAGGAAATCTACAAATCAAGTGCCAAGGTCACATCCAGGGACACAGGCCTAATAAATAATAGGATCTAGTCCTAAAGTGTGGGATGCACCTCCACATACTGTCCTTACCACCTCCCAAAGGCCCCAGTACAGTGACAGTATATCTCAGCTAAATACTGTCAAATCTGTAACATAGCTACAGCTGTATTTTCACAGAGCCACAATGACAAGGAAATACGGGAACACAAACACTGTATAATTTGGGTCACTGGCACTGAGAGCTGTAGAGAACATAAAACAGAGCTCAACTCTGAACTGCGTCACCACAAAAATCCACATTAATGATCAGTGTGTATTACCCAGAAAACCCAGCACACCATTCAACAAAAATATACAAGGCAGCCCATAGAAAGGAAATACATTGTGTGAGAATAGAAAGCAAACATTAGTGCAAGACTCAGCTATTACACAGATTTGGAATTATTACACTAAGATTTTCTTAAACTATGGTAAATATGTTAATAACTCACAAGGATAAAACATAACTGAAGAACATAGATGGAATAAGGAAGTGATGGAAAATTTCAGAGTCTGCAAGAATACACCATCAAAAGTATCCTTCAAACTGAAAATACTGTAACAAATAAACTGGATTGGCACCTCAACATAAATAGAACAAAATAGAATGATAACATCTATACCACTGAAAAATGCAACACTAGCATCCAGAAAACAATATGAAACAAAGTACTAGAATTGTCACAGGTTACTGGTGAAAAGTGCACAGAGGGTAAGTATTGGAAGAATCAGTTACTCTGACAGCTGACAAAGGAAGGAATAAGGAGACCACTATATTTTCTAATTGTACTAGATAAAATGCAAGAAAATGACAAGCAATATTTAAATTCCCATTTCTAACTACTCAGAGAACCAGAGGACTTCAATGATTATGTTTAAAAAAAAAAAACTGGGTTTTCCATGAGGCACATATCTGAACATAGGAATAAATATCTGGTCACAAATATGAATTAAAATAGAGAACAAACTGAATTTGATGCCTTACTAAATCATATGTGAAATTTAGGACACTGACTGGAAAAAGAAATTGAAATACAAATTTAGATGACAGGATCTGATATTGAACACTATAAACCAGTGAAATTTCCTAGCCAACAAGAGAACAACTACCATTATTTTCTTTTTAAAGATTTATTTATTTATGCATACAAAAACTGGGGTACAGGCCAGAGGTGTGTGGAGGGGGTGAGAGAATTCACCAGAGACAGAGTGGGGAGCAGAACAGGCAGATCTACTGAAATAAACTGCTGAGGGGAGCAGCAGGGAGACAGAAGAGGTCTGCTGCACCATGTGGGTCAGCTTCCTCGCCAGAGGTCAAACTCAGGCCCCAGTGGCTTCTGACAGCTTCAGAGTGCTCAGACTTAACTCCTGCTCCACCAGGGAAGCACAACAAAAATAATATTGGTATTTTTGAATATACCTTAATTCACACCAAAGAAAATGATCTAAAGACATCATGTTTGCCCATTGAAGAGATCTATGGTATATTAAATAATGGAACAAATAAAATTACATACAATAAAACTAGATTTCATATATTCCATGAATACCCAGACCCTTATTTACAGTGTCGATGACCACAAATGTACACATGATGAAAGCACAGAGCTAACCAGGTTGGTTCACAAACACAGGAGAGGTCACGATTCGGGGTGTCCTCTACTGAATATTTGTCAAAATACCAGATTTATAATGAGAAGAAGAGGAGTGAGTGTATGCACTTTATCTTTCATTTCAAAGCAAATGCTGTTCATGAAGATTTACACTGGATGCTCCAACAACTCCCCTTCCTCACACTCGGAAAACTTTCCTAAAAGCTTGATTGACGTCCTTGTTCCGCAGGCTGTAGATGAGGGGGTTGAGCATGGGCGTTATGATGGTGTAGAAAGCTGAGACCACTTCTTCCAGCGCAGGGGTATGGTAGGATTTTGGCACCATATACTTTGTGATGGCAGCCCCATAGAAGAGCAACACCACAGTCATGTGAGAAGAGCAAGTCCCCAAGGTTTTCCTGAGTCCCTGGCCTGACCCCATGCCCAGGACAGTAGACAGTATGCTTCCATAAGAACCCAGAATGGCTGAGATGGGGGGGATGTAAAAAATCACACCAGTGACAAACATACCCCTTTCGTATTGGGAAGTGTCAGTACAGACCACTGTCAGGAGGGCTGGGATCTCACAGAAGAAATGACGGATTTCCCTGGAGGCACAGTAAGGGAGTGTCAGAGTGTAGACCACGTGGATCAAGGCGTTGAGCAGAGCACACAGCCAGCTCACAGTCACCAGGAGCACACAGACCCTGGGACGCATGAGGACGGGGTAGCGCAGGGGCTGGCAGATGGCCACGTAGCGGTCATAAGCCATGACAGCCAGCAGCAGGCACTCGGAGCCCACAAGGACATAGAAGAGGAACATCTGGAAGCTACACCCAACGAAGGAGATGTGGCGGTCCCCAGACAGAAAGACCAGGGCCATCTTGGGGACAAACGTGGAGATAGAGAGGAGATCCATGAGGGACAGCTGGCTGAGCAGAAAGTACATGGGGGTGTGGAGAAGGGGGTGGGCCCAGATGAGGATGAGTATCAGGGTGTTGCCCAACAGGGCCACCAGGAAATCCAGCAGGGTGAGTGTGAAGAGGACCCAGGGAACCGGGGTGCCGTGGAACAGATCCAAGAGGATGAAATCACTGCCCGAGGTCTGGTTACTCAGCCATGCCATGCTCCTGCTCCTAATTTGTAACCTTGGAGTTTCAAAAGCATAATGTCATTGTCCACATACAGTTTTATCAAATAAAATCAATACCAATTTTCAACTATGCACGTCCATTTACCTCCCCGCCCTTCTTCCTACAGCTTTTTTACGAAATTATTTTGCCATCCAAAGGTTTCACAAAGGAATGTAAGTCACCACTAAGACACTTGTCCAATAAGATTAAATTCAAAATATTTTTATGTTTAATAAATAGACAAAAGCATTTTTGTTATGAAAGGTTTCTCGGAACTGAAAATTTAGACAGTAACACACAATTTTTGCCTTAGTTAATGGTCTAAAAACTGGACGTGCATTTGTAACTTATGTGTATAATTATGTGTTTCAGTTTCTCACAGCTTTATCAATAAACATTATGGAACATATTGGAAAATTTTTTATATCATTCAGAGTCATAAAAAGCCATGACTACGATCTACAATCTGTTCCATAATTATCTCCAGAAATCTCAAAAAGAAAAGGCAAGTCTTTCCTAAAAGTTATTATAAAAACCTCAAATTAAATAAGTGCTACTCTTAGAAAATCTGCATAGTTCTATTTAGTTCTAATGGACCCAAAGAAATGAGGAGCTCACTGTGGGAAGATACTGGATTCTAAAGCTGGAAGACATCACAGCTTCTAAGGCACAGTGGCAGGAACACCTGCCCCACACTCAGAGCCTAGAGAGAGATGGAGCGGGGCTCAGGGGGACCTGGGATGGAATGAAGGGGGGACCACAAGGGGGCCAGCACTGAGCCCCCACAATACCAATGTTGCATCTGGCAGACTTACTATGATCACACATAAAAAACACTATGAGGCTAATATTACAGAAACTGTTAACATATCTAACGTGCTAGACAGAGGTATGGATCTCCCAGGGTCCTCCACGACCCCACCCTACATAAAAGCCACCGGGTTTTCTCCACCTTTAAGTTCTAAGGCAAATATAAGAGCACACATTGGGACAAAAAGGAGGTCCAATGCCATGGAAAATTATAAAAAGGGAAAACTTCAAGGGATTTTATATTAGTCCTTATCTCTAAGAGGACACTGCCCTTGTTTCTCAGCTTCCTTCAAGAGCTCAAGGATGACTCAGGTCATGGGCTTTTTGCTGATTTATTGAAGTAAGTGTTCCCAGGCATTTAACAATCCACCTTCTAAATACCTCTCACAGGGCCTCCCCGGTGGCGCAGCGGTTAAGCGCTGTGCTGTGGAGCTGTCGGAAGCGGCGACGTGAGTTCGACGCCCGGCCGGGGAGAATCCCACATGGCGCGGCAGACCTCTCCTGCCTTGCCCGCTGCTCCCCTCAGCAGTGGATTTCCCTTGATCTGCCTGTTCTGCTCCCCGCTCTGTCTCTGGTGAACCCTCTCGCCGCCCCACACCTCTGGCCTGTACCCCAGCTTGTATGTATAAATAAAAAAATAAAATAAAGTCTTTAAAAAAAAAAATAAATAAATAAATAAATAAATACCTCTCACAAACCTCCTGACAGACACGTTCTCCTATATGTTTACTAATTAATGCATGTGAATGCCCTCAAAAGATACAGTATAATATGATAAAAAGATGTTACTACTTTGATATTTATTTAACATTAGAGAGAAAAATAAGAAATTAAAAAGTATATTAAAGTCGAGCAGTTTTCTGAAAAACAGTGAAGAACAATTATTTTGGAGTCACTTTCACCAACTACAATTTTAAAAATACTAACTTTACTCTCAGACATGAATGAGAGTAAAATTAACTAGGGGTGCCTGAGTATATCCTGGGAAAAGCAAACAAAAGTTAAGTATAGTGACTACTCAGATATCACCACAGTGACTCATCACAGACTCATCCTCATTCTCTCTCAGACAGAGCCTTCGGATGTTAGGTGACTATGCGATCCTAACACCCCTCTTAAGCCTCCTTCCTGAGGAAACTCCTACTTACTCATGGGGAAAGATAACCCTGCTGATGAGGTGATGTTGATAACTGCCCACTGTCTGCAGTGCAGAAACACAGACTGCCCGAACAAAGAGGTTAAATAGCTTCCCCTGCTGCTCCCACAGTCCAAGGCCTATTACTGTTCCCCGGGAGTCCTCAGAGGACGGTCCCCACCTGAGGCTGGCCCTGCAGGTAAAGGCGCGGCAATTATCGCACTGCCCCCCTTTACCCCGGGAAAGGGTGAGGACGTCTCTCAAGTCTGTGGTTCTCTAATAAGAGAAGATGGCTGTTAAGAGGTGTCTGCTCAAAAGGCTGAGTGAATATTAACATTAAAGTTTACATTTCAAGCAAAATAAGAAAGTTATCCACCTGCAAAGGAATAGAGCAAGAAAATAAACAATCATTGGGGAACCGCAAATACAGTCATAAAACAACAAACAAAATGGAAATACACACATACTCAAAACAATCACTTTAAATGTAAATGATAACTTATACTTCAAAAGACATGGAGTGGATGAATGGATAAGAGCCAATATTCATCTATATGCTCCCCACAGAGACACGTTTCAAATATAAGGAAAAACAGA
The DNA here is from genome assembly GCA_004024925.1 of Scalopus aquaticus. Classification (NCBI taxonomy): domain Eukaryota; kingdom Metazoa; phylum Chordata; class Mammalia; order Eulipotyphla; family Talpidae; genus Scalopus; species Scalopus aquaticus. The sequence goes on from PVIJ01015187.1 coordinate 20,389, forward strand.
GACAGAAAAGGAAGGAGTGGGGAATGATATTCCATGCTAATGCAAATTAGCAAAATGCTGGCAGAGCTCTACTCATACCAAACACATAGACACTGAAACTAAGACCAAAAAAAAGATAATGGAGAACAGTATATGTTGATATATAGGGCTGAACCAATAAGAATATATAATGTTTTACTATATTTCACCCTACAAAACACAACCAAAATATATAAGGCAAATATTAACAAACCTAATAATACAATAATACAATGATGTGGGCAATATTAGTGACCCACTTACATGACGGGTAGATCATCCACACAGAAAATCAATGAGGAAATATTGGCCTTAAATGGTCACACAGACTTAAAAGGAATGTAGAACATAAAAATTAATAGGATTGCAATCATATCAAGCATATTTCCAAACACAATTGAATGAAACATGAAACTGAGTGCAAGCAGAAAACTAGAAAAATCACAAAAACTGGAAGCTCAACAACTTGGATGAACAACTATTGATTCCATGACAAAATCAAAGGCAAAATTATACACATACATGTGCAGAGAAAAACAAAGTGGAACAACAACATACCAAAATACGTGGACTGAAGCAAAGTTGTCTCTAAGAAAAAAGTAGAGCAATACAGGCCTGCATCAAAAACGAATGGACATCTCAATCACATCTGTTCTAGGGCCCCCAGAAGGCACAACGGGTTAAGTCTCAGCACTATGAAGCTGTTCGCAGCCACTATAGCACGAGTTTGATCCCTGGCCAGGGAGCTTCACACATGGAACAGCAGACGTCTCCTGTCTTGCCCACTGCTCCCCTCAGCAGTGTACTTCAGTTGATCTGCTTGTTCTGCTCCCCAATCTGTCTCAGGTGAATCCTATCACTCCCTGAACCTCTGGCCTCCACCCAGTCCTGGTATGTATAAATAAATAAATAAATAAATAAATAAATATTTTTTTTAAAAAATCAGCTCTATACCCAAACTAGAAAAAGAAGAAATAACATGCAGAGTGAATAAAATAATGGAAATAAATATCAGAGCAGCAATAAATGGAACAGACTGAAATAATGATAAATTAAATGAAATTAAGAACCGCATCTTTGAATTCAAAACTGACAAACATTTAGCTAGATTCAGCAAGAAAAAGACAGGGCTTACATAAATAAAATCAAAAATGGGAAAATTAAAATGAATACTTGAGAAATACAAAGGTCTATAAGAGACGATAAGAACATATAGAAGGCAACAAGCTGAAAATCTAGATGAAATAGATAAACTATATCATAAACGATTTCATAAACTAGCTTATGACTGAAAAGCGAAGAGATAAAAAATATGAATAGAACCACTATTAGTAAGGATTTTGAAGTTGTAATCAAAAACCTCCCCCAAAATAAAAGCCAACTGCTTCAATGGTAAATTATACCAGATGAAGATCTAATACATATCCTTCTCAAATGCTTTAAAAGTTTTAAGTAGAGATCAGTTGAATACTCATGTTACTAAGTATTACCCTGACATAAAATGCAAATGAAAACATGACAAACAAATCACTGGTCAGTAATCCTGATGAACATAGATTCAAAAATCCTCAAAATATTAATAAATGCAACTCACAATGACATAAAAGGCTTACATACAATGATTTTTTTAATCTATTCCAGAAATTCAAGGATGGCTCAACATCTCCCAATGAGGGATTAAAATCTAATGTGCATCTCAATAAATGCAGAAAAATCATTTGATGACATTCAGTGTATATTTATTTTTTAAAAAAGTAACAAAACTGGGTGTGGAGGGGAAATACATTCACATAATAAAGGCCACACATGTCAACCACACAAGCAACATCATACTCAATGTTGAAAAGCTGAAAGTTTTTCCACTAAGATCAGGATCAAGATGCCACCTCCCACTCTCCCCACCTTCATTCAACATAGTATTGGAAGTAATTGCTAGACCAGTTAGTCAAGAAAAACACATAAAGGCATCCAAATTGGAAAGGGAGAAATAATAAAGTCACTATGTTCAGATGATATGATTTAATATTTAGGAACTCCTAAAGAATCCAACAAATACTATCAAAACTAATAAACAAATACAATAAAATTACAGGTTGCAAAAATCAATATACAAAAATCAGTAGTGATTCAATCTAACTACCAGAATAATAAATTAGGAAAATGTCACAATAGCAATACTTTCAAAAAGAATAAAATACTGAAGAATAAATTTAATCAAGGAAATGAAAAATCTGTCTACTGAATTCTGTAGGACATTTACAAATTGAGAATACATATAAATGGAAAAGTCTTCATACTCATGGACTGGAGCTTCAGCACTGGTAAATACCCACACCACCAAAGCAATATGCCAATTCAATGCAATCACAATCAAAATTCCAGTGTTATTGGTCACAGATATAGTCCCAAAAAATACTATAATTAGTATGGAGCAAAAGACACCCAAAAGGCTGCAGCAAACATGAGAAAAAAGAACAAATCTGGAAGCATCAAACGCCGTATGTCAAACAATAAAAACAAAGTATGAAACACACCTATAGTAATCAATACAGTGTATTAGCACAGAAACAGACTCATAAATCTAAGGAATAGAACAGATCCTGAACACAGTTTCCAACAGGATCGATTCTTTTCTGAATAGGAAGCAAGAGTACGCAGAGTGGAAAGACTGGTGTCTTCAATAGATGGTGTTGGGGAAATGGACACAGCAAGAAAAAAAATGAAACTACACAAGTACCTTAACCATACACACAAAACACTTCACATTGGGGGCCTCCCCGGTGGCGCAGCGCTTAACCGCTGCGCTGTGGAGCTGTCGGCAGCGGCGACGCGGGTTCGACGCCCAGCCAGGGAGAATCCCACATGGCGCGGCAGACCTCTCCTGCCTCGCCCGCTGCTCCCCTCAGCAGTGTATTTCTGATCTGCCTGTTCTGCTCCCTGCTCTGTCTCTGGTGGACCCTCTTGCCGCCCCACCCCTCTGGCCTGTACCCCAGCTTGTATGTATAAATAAAAAAAAATAAACAAAATACTTCACATTGGAGTAAAGTTCTGAAGGCAATGCATGAAATCATAAGAATTCTAGAAGGTGACATGGTTGGTAAGCTACTTGACATGCTTCCAGATGTTCAATTCATGTAAATAATTCCAAAGACAGACAGTGATAGAAAATATAAATGAATGGGACTACAGCAAATGAAAAACCTTCTGAACAACAAAGAATAGAATGAGTTAAAGTGACTGAATGAGAGAAAATGCTTGGAAATTTATAGCTCTGAGGGGTTAATGTTGAAATATATAAAGAACTCACAAAGCTTAATAACAAACCAAACCAAGTCAACCTTAAAATGGATAAAGAGAGGCATTTTCCCAGAGAAACATACTGCCAGCAGGTACATGCAGATGCAACTCACTCAACATTAGGGAAACGCAACTCAAAACTTAATAGGATATCACCTCCCACATTTGAGAATCACTGTGATCCTAAAGAAAAGAAATCAAAAGTGAGTTAAGGCAGAAAATACAAATATACTATCATTTCATGTACATGAGGAATCTGAACGAAACACAATTCACAGATACTACGAACAAGGTGGTTACAAGAGCTGTGGGGACTTGGGGTGAAGAGGGATAAGAGGGTAAACACTAAGTGAACACTGTCTGGTGGTCACTGGTAACTGGACTTTTAGGAATGAGCAAATCACTGTTCACAAAAATATGAATCATTAGGTTATACACCTGAATCCCAAATAATGTATCAATTATTGCTCAAAAACCAAAGTCCAGTTATTTAATGAATACAAATTAAAACATAATGAATCAATCAATATTTATTCAACAAAACTATGTACAGTTTTAGAGCAAGTATTGTCTTAGGATATTTTAATTAAAACTATGTATGTAAATATTCATAATTATTCATTTACACTAATACTTTTAGAATATTACAAAATGCTCAAAAAAGACTCAAAAATTCTAGCACTATAGGAAGGTAGAGCTTTCAAAAAAATAATCAAAGGTGCTAAAAATACAGGAATAAAAATACTAACATATTACATTAATAACCAATATCCATATATATATATAATAAACATTAAAAAAAATCAATATCCCCACTGACATTATCATTGAGCACGGGGTAGAGTCAAATATTTTTTGTATTGCCATTGGTACAAGATTAAATGTTTTATCTATGTTCTATATCTCATTCATATGGGGTATGTAAAAATTGCATGTGATGAATGTGTATACTTATTTATTCTATCCATTCCAAAGAAAATAGCATCGCTGTTATACACGTACACTGGATACTCAAACAGCTCAAATTTCTCATATTCTGAAAACTTTCCTGAAAGCTCTAGTGACGTCCTTGTTCCGCAGGCTGTAGATGAGGGGGTTGAGCATGGGGGAAATGATGGTGTAGAACACAGAGAGCACCTCCTCCTGCCCAGGGGATTGGTAGGACTTTGGCAGAAGGTACTTGATGATGGCAGGTCCATAGAAGAGCAACACGACAGTCACGTGAGAAGAGCAAGTCCCCAAGGCTTTCTTGAGTCCCTGAGTGGACCCCATGCCCAGTATGGTGAAGAGAATCCTCCCATAGGAGCACAAGATGGCTGAGATGGGAAGGATGAAAAAAATCACGCAACTGACAAAAATACCCATTTCGTATTGGGAAGTATCAGCACAGGCCACTTTCAGGAGGGCTGGGATCTCACAGTAGAACTGCTGGAGTTGCCTGGAGGTGCAGTAAGGGAGTGTCATAGTATAGACCACATGGATCAAGGCGTTGAGCAGAGCACCCAGCCAGGTCACAGTCACCAGGAGCACACAGACCCTGGGGCACATAAGGATGGGGTAGCGCAGGGGCTGGCAGATGGCCACGTAGCGGTCATAAGCCATGACAGCCAGCAGCAGGCACTCTGAGCCCCAAAGAGAGGACAAGAGGAACAGCTGGAAGCTACACCCAAAGAAGGAGATGTGGTGGTCACCAGACAGAAAGTCAAAGACCACCTTTGGAAGAAACGTGGAGATATAGAGGAGATCCATGAGGGACAGCTGGCTGAGCAGAAAGTACATGGGGGTGTGGAGATGAGCGTCGGCCCAGATAAGGATGATTATTAGAGTGTTGCCCAACAGGGCCACCAGGAGATCCAGCACCGTGAGTGTGAAGAGGACCCAGGGAACCGGGGTGCCGCGGAACAGATCCAAGAGGACGAAATCACTGCCCGAGGTCTGGTTACTCAGCCATGCCATGCTCCTCTTCCTAATTTGTAACTTTGGAGACAGTTTCAAAAGTATTATGTTGACAGTTTCTATGCAATTTTACAAAATAGAACCACGCATTTCTCTCTAATATCTGAAGTCTCTTTACTTATCCTGAAATTTTAGTTTTGGTAAATAACTTGCCTTTCATCAGTCGTTACTAATGACTATTAAGAGAACACTTCATGGGAATGCAAACTGGTCCAGCCACTAAGAAAGCTCTGGGAACGACCCTCAAATTACTAAAAATGGAGTTACTACATGACCCAGCAATGCCACTCCCAAGAATGTACCCAAAGGACACAGAAACATTAATTCTAATGGACACCTGAAACCTATATTCATTGCAGCACTATTTACAATAGCAAAATGTGGAAACAACCTAAAGGCCCAAAACAGATGAGGGGATCAAAAAGACATGGTATATATACGCAGTGGAATACTATTCAGCAATCAAAAAAGATAAACTCATGCCATTCGCAGTGACATGGATGGAACTGGAAGGGACCATGCTCAGTGAAGTAAGTCAGAAGGAGAAAGAAAAAGATCAGACGGTTTCACTGACAGGAGGAACAGAGGGAAACCAAATAGGGACTAGGGGGACATAATGACAAAACTGACACTCAAACCATAAATTAGAAGCATTCGTCAGGGGAGGAGGAAGGAAAGGGATCAAAACGGAGGGAAGAACACAGAATCCATGGTGACAGTTTATGGGTTCAAGATGGTAATTTTATGGGGATAACGCCTGAGAGGAGAAATCAAACACTGTACAAAAATGAACAACAATGTAAAAATAAATGAATTAGTTAATTTTTTAAAAAGGAGACCAGCTAAGACAATGCAACATACAGGGAATGACAGAATTCTTGCTGGAAAACAACATATGTATACATAAATTTTCTATCAGAGTTTTCTAGAAATGGAAACTCGGGCAATTACAGTGAAACTCCACGGGATCCATTGATGGCTGTGGGGGCATGTGCGGCTCAATCAAACACTTTAAGGTATGTGCGTACGGCGCTCGCTCGGTTTGTCAAGGGCAGAGAACACATGGGAGATAAGATGAAAATTTCCGAGTCAGAAGAAAGCTCAGCTACAACCAAGTCTACCTTTTACGGAGGACACATTTATCCAGAGGCTTGAACACTGTTGAGGGGAACTCCAGGTCCTTCCAGGACTCTCACCTGAGGAAAAACTGTTCCTTTAGGACGCTATTTTGAAAACCTATATTTAAGTAAGTGCTAAACGAAAGATGAGACTAATCTTTTACTTATTAATATTTTATTTGGAATTTTTCCATTGGATACTGCTCTCTTCAACTTATAATAGAATTCTATCCTCATAAACTCATAATAAGTTGAGAATATTGAATTAATACTTTATAAACAGTTTAAGTGTCCTAATAGTTATTAGTCTGTTCTTTTTTAAATACATATATTTCACATAATTGTTCATTTTTGTACACCATTTTTTCTTTTCCCATGTGTAATCTCCCTAGACTGCCCACCACCAACTCACCCGTGCACCACCACAGTCCTTGTGGCTCTTCCCCTCCTCATGGGTCCCTGTCCCTCCCCCATTCTGCAGAATGTCTTAGGTTTACGTTTATCAGGGATTTTTTTTGTTTGTTTTGCTTTACTGTGATTTAATTATATATTTAGTCATTCATTTACTGTTATTTTATGCCTGATCCCTTATTTGGTGAGCATATATTCACCCTGTAAGTGAAACCATCCGATATTTTTCTTTCTTCTTCTCACTTATTTCACCGAGCATAATCCCTCCAGCTCCACCCATGTGGCTGTGAATGGAATTAGTTTGCCTTTCTGGTTGCTCAGCAGGATTCCGTTGTGTATATGCCACGTCTTTTTCATCCAGCCATCTGTTTTGGGGCATTTGGGTGGTTTTCAAGTCTTACCTAATATAAACAGCACTGCAAATGAGATTATTTTATTAAAAAATTAAAATGTGTAATTAATATTAAAACATATGTAAATAACCTATTTCTTATATTAGAAGCAGTTAAAGGAGGTGGGAATATTCACTGTTCACGAACATTGCTCTTCTTTGAAGCTGCACTTTCATATGCAAACTTCTGATCTAATAGCTCCAATCACTAAGTAAGCTCAGGGGGAAGAAGGAATGTGGAGCTTCCATACCACTTACTTCATGGCTGCGAAGGGAATCTCCCATGACCAGGGTCTTGAGGTGTGCAAATGTGCATAAAGATGGGATCAGAGAACAACCGAGGGAAAGTCATTCCAATGCCTGAACCAAATGAACATCGTTCTCCTACTGAGGGTCACTCAGAAACAACATCACTGCTAGAAAGTCCCCACAGGCGACCCCTTTCTGCTGTTTCCTTCCTTCCTGGCCTCTTCCACAGGGAGCTAAAGTGACACCTGAGGTGACAGAGCAGAGGGCACAGCTTCACAGGAATCGAGATCGGCTCCCGGAGGGATGAAAATCTGGCTATTCTTAGGGGTGTCCTAAACTGTTCTCTTAAAGGAAATGACCATGTTGAACATTCGTCAATTTTAAGTGTATATGAGACTATTTGTAAAAGAAGCTGCACTGAAGCACAATAAAACATACGTTGTTACCATAACAAAAGCAACAGCTGACGCAGGCGGTGTGTTCACTCTGCTCAGGACACCAGAAGCCCCTCGTGAGGCCCCTCACTGCTCAGTGCCCAGGGGGCGAGCCCGCGGCCAGCAGGGCGCGCTGTGCCGAGAAGGGCTGGTCACGGGCGACTCTAACAAACACCCTCCAACCTAAGCCGGAGTTGGGGAGATTCAGGATCACTGTATATGGAAAATTTTCGTAAAATCATAAAGGCTCTATAAATTACTCTTTTGTCTATTCGAGGACACAGTTATTGGTATATCTCAGTTGTATGAGAGAGTAATATACATTCAGAATCAGTGACGTGTTTGATTTTTGAAAAGAAATTATACAGGGAATTTCCATTTCCATTATTTTCCAAAATGCATTTGTTGACTCCCAAGGTTCCTACTACATATTACCATCAACGTTTTAAACATGGAATTAAACAGCCTAGCCCGAAGGGATGTGTCCGCATAGGCAGAATTTGATACAATAATTTTTATTTTATTTCTATTATTAAAATAATTTACAAAGCATGAAATTAAAGAATTTATAAGAAGTCACAGAAATATAATCAGTGATAAAATATTAATTTGGAGATAACACCCCTCAATTACCTTCCGAAAAAAATATCTTTTGTAATTGAGGGTCAAGAGTAACAGCAAAATCAACTAAAAGAATATATTTACTATACTTGCCTAAAAGCGAATAATACCCTTGAGCGACTACTCATGTGTCCTTAAGATTATCTGACACAGATCTCAGACCCTCCTCACTCACTTCTGTTTTCAAAACACTTGAGGAAAGACATTAAACCCTGGAGCCAGACTGGGGGCATTAAAACTTTTCACCCATCTTTCCACATAAAGCTAATCCCGTCCAACTGGTATTGGGAGGCAGACATTTTTGAAAATGATACCAAGCTGTCAGACAAAAATTACAATTTATATAATAATACATGATCTAAGGCAATAAAAATGCCAGCAACCACCCAATTCTACACGTTATTCTCACTCAATAGGATGTGTCAATAATATTTTATGAATTTCTAGATTGAGTTGCCTATATATGGTTTTGGTGAGACTTCCCATTATATACACGAAGGGAGAGCACCATATTTTGACCATCTTAGGAATAGAAACACACTTCTTCAAAATATTTCCTAAGAAACGCTCCAACTTACTCAAAGGGACAAGACCACTGCTGCCCATAAATCTGTCGATAAATTTCTTAGCTGTTCCAGCATCAGAAGCTCACAGCCCACCTGAACAAAGAGGTTAAATAACTTGATGTGTGGCTTCAAGAGTCCAAGGCTAATTTACTGTTCCACTGGCAGCCCTCAGAGAGACCGTCCCCACCTGTTCTCGGTCCCTGAGGTAAAACATGCAGAATTATTTCCCCGTCCTCCACGACCCAGAAGAAAAGCCTCCGGCTACCTCTCAAGGACATCAGCTGTCTCCTCAGGGGACACTATTTGTCAAGTGATGCGCACTCAGGAGTGTGAGTGAATTTAAATTTATTTTCCTATGTGAAAAATTTGAATTTCTAAAGAGAAGCATCTTGGCTATAAAGTGATCATACCTGTCCATACCATAGAAAAATACTGACCAAAAAAGAAAACTATTGACTTTTCGTTAAACTAACAGATTCGCTCTCTCATTATGAATAAAATGCTGTATCTGAGGAGAGACAAATACAGACAGTGAGTTCTGCTGATATCAGGGGAAGCTCCCCGGTCCCAAGTGGGAGGAGGGGCACTGAGAACTTCGCCCACTGTGTGGGGCCCTTCCCACGCCCATCCAAGTAGCCCTTGAAAGTAAAAGGTGACTGGGGCCTCAGTGGGGATGGAAGTGCCGGGGGCTGGGGGGAGCAGCATTTCGAAAGCACCAGGCAGGATCCACAGCAGGGTCACAAGGGGAAGAGACATGAAGGAGTCCTCCTGGCTCTTCTGAAAACAGACAGCAATTGTAAAATGAACTCACAGTATTGTCACAAAAAAATGTTAACTCTTTGGGGCACACTATAGAAAACTCTAACAAAGCTGAGGGAAATATGTGTCCTCAAAGTCATCTCACACTAGCCTTTCTCATGCCCCTTACAGGATTTGGAAAGCCAGAAATCACTTGCCAAAATTCACATCTAGGGACACAGGCCTAACAAATGATAGGATCTAGTCCTAAGGTGCAGGATGCAACTCCACAAACTTTCCTTACCACCTGCCCAAAGGCTCCAGTACAACAACAGTATATCTCAGCTAAATACTGGTAACATCTGTAACATACGTAGAGCTGTATTTTCAGAGTCACAATGACAAGGAAAGATGGGAACACAAACACTGGGTGATTCAGAGTCACCGGCACTGAGAGCTGTGGAGAACATAAAACAGAGCTCACTCTTACTGGGTCACCACAAAACTCCACACTAATGATCAGTTTGTATTACCCAGAAAACCCAGCACACCATTCAACAGAAATATACAAGGCAGCCCACAGAAAGGAAATACATTGTGTGAGGATAGAAAGCAAACATTAGTGCAAGACTCAGCTATTACACAGATTTGGAATTGTAACACAAAGATTTTTTTAAACCATGGTAAATAGGTTAAGAACTCACAAGGATAAAACGTAAGTGATGAACATAGACGGAATAAGCAAGAAGATGGAAATTTTCAGAGTCTGCAAGAATACAAGATCAAAAGTATCCTTCCAACTGAAAATATTGTAACAGAAATAAAATAAACTGAATTGTCACATCAGGATACTCAAGTGACTTAGGAAGCAATCGACAAATTGAAGACTGCTCAATGCAAGATTACGAAACACTAAATGTGGAAACAACCTAAGTGCCCAACCACAGATGAATGAATAACAAGGTGTGGTGTACACAAACACATAATGGACTACTACTCAGCTCTGAAAAAGACAAACCCTTACCAAGTTAAACAACATGATGAAACAAGAGGGGATTAAGCAAAAGTTATTACTCAGGAGAAAGATAAAATGGGATGATGCACTCACATGTGGGTCACAGAGAAACAAAAATGAGGAACAGAAAACACTGAATCAACAGACAATGGAAATCTAGCTGCAGAATTGAGGATGTGAGATGGGGAGGGAGGAGGTGGGAGGCAACAGGAAAGGGGGTCCAAAGGATAACGTGGGGGACTACGGGTGTGTTGGTGGTGTGTGAGAGGCAGGAACATCCTAATAAAAAGGTGTCAACCTGCACATATCAGTCAAACACTGTGTTGTAAACCAACATAATCTCAAAAGATATTATTCAATACAAATAGACCAAAATAGACAAAGCACATCTATACCATTAAAAAATGCAACACTAGAATTCCAGAGAACAGCATGAAACAAAGTTACTTGAATTGTCACAAGTAACTCTTGGAAATGAGCAAATAGAAGGCAAGAATGGGAAGAATCAGGTACTCTTATAGCTGAAAACAGAAGAAATAAGTAGCCCATTATTTTCTAATTGAACCAGATAAAATGCAAGAAAATGACAAGCAGTTTTTAAATTCCCATTTCTAAGTAGTCAGAACCAGAGACTTTAATGACTGTGTTAAAAAATCCTGGATTTTCTGTGAGACACAGATTGCTGAACAAAAGGAATAAATATCTGTTCACAAATACAAATTAAAATAGAGAATAAACTGAATTTGATGCCTTACTAAATCATATTGGAAATTTAGGACACTGACTGGAAAAAGAAATTGCAATATAAATTTATATAAGACCGGACCTTTAAAAAAGAAAAAACACACTTCTAGTTAGCAAAAGAAACAACTGCAGTTGTACTTGTACATTTAAATATTTCTTAATTCATACCAAAGAAAATGATCTACGATTCATGGTTTCCCCATGGAATAGTCTATAGCATTAAAAAAATGGATTACATGTAATTATGTATCATAAAACTATATTTAATATATTCCATGAACACCTGGACCCCTATTTACAATGTTGATGACTCAGATATACACGTGATGGAAACGCAGAGGGGCCAGGCATGTCACAGACACAGGCCAGGTCACGATTCAGGGCATTCTCTACCAAATATTTGCCAAAATACCAGATTTATAAAGAGAAGAAGAGGAATCATGTCGCGCCTTGGGCTACCCCAGGTAGCTTTTGTAGCCCTGGGGTTGAGGACCTTCAAGGAAGCGTCCCACCCTAGGAAGACAGGATGCGATCTCTCTGCCCATGAACAAATTAAATATAACATTTTTGTAGATAAAATAATAAAAGTAGTCTCCTTTTTTGTAAGAACTATGTAAAAGTTTCTCTAGTATGCCTGCATGCGTGCAGCCCTTCCCTCATTGTGTGAGACCTCATGAATGGGTCCAGGTGCCAAGATGCTGCTTTGATAAAAATGCCTTCTTGCCCAGTCAGGGGTTAATGTTCACTGCCTCAAGGAGTCAGCACAAGGTTCTTAGATTAACTGCCTTAGAAAACTTCCTCAAGCAGGACAACTTAAGAAGTTAATAATAATCAGCCTGTTTCTAGCTACTTGTGAAAGATACATTTCTTTACTCGCGTGCACAACTCCTTTGTGCCTCACACTACTGAGGTAAGTATTGGGCTGCTTCAGCTAATGATAGCAATGTCCTTGACAGCCACAGACCACCATACAAAACATTATGAATTGCTTCTTTCTCATACCTCCTTTTTGCGTTTCCTGGCAACCAAATACCAGCCATGACCCCTAACCACAATAAACAGTATATTCAAAAGAAAAGTTACTTTTTATCTAACCTTTAGGTACTAACAAAGTATGTATTTTTAGCTCAAACATGTCTTGCTTCTGTAAACTATGTAACCTTCATTATTTGTTAAAATTATGCTTACTTGCCAACTTTTTCAATACAAAACTGGGCCACCGGAACAATAAATCAGAGAAAAGCCTGATCACACTTTCTGGTGTGTGCTGTCTCTCAGTCCCCTTCCCCTTCCCTCCTGTCGCCAACGCCTTCTCCACCACCCTCGAAACGGACAATAACTTTGCCCGGAGATGGCCTCTGACAGAATCAGTCTCTGTAAACACACTTGATCTCGCATTTCAGGCAAATGCTGTCCTCGCAGATTTAAACTGGGTGCTCCAACACCTCCCTTCATCACACTCGGAAAATCTTCCTGAAAGCCCTAGTGACGTCCTTGTTCCGCAGGCTGTAGATGAGGGGGTTGAGCATGGGCGTTATGATGGTGTAAAAGGCAGAGACCACTTCATCCAGCGCGGGGGTGCGGTAGGATCTTGGCACCATATACTTGGTGGTGGTAGCCCCATAGAAGAGCAACACCACAGTCATGTGAGAAGAGCAAGTCCCCAAGGTTTTCCTGAGTCCCTGAGTGGACCCCATGCCCAGAACAGTGGACAGTATCCTTCCATAGGAGCCCAGAATGGCTGAGACGGGAGGGATGTAAAAAATCACAGCACACACAAAAATACCCTTTTCATACAGGGAAGTGTCAGCACAGGCCACTGTCAGGAGGGCTGGGATCTCACAGAAGAAATGATGGATTTCCCTGGAGGCGCAGTAAGGGAGTGTCAGAGTATAGATCACATTAAACAAGGCGTTGAGCAGAGCACCCAGCCAGGTCACGGTCACCAGGAGCAGACACACCCTGGGGCGCATGAGGACGGGGTAGCGCAGGGGCTGGCAGATGGCCACGTAGCGGTCATAAGCCATGACAGCCAGCAGCAGGCACTCGGAGCCCACAAGGACATAGAGGAGGAACATCTGGACGCTACACCCAACGAAGGAGATGCGGCGGTCCCCAGACAGAAAGACCAGGGCCATCTTGGGGACAAACGTGGAGATAGAGAGGAGATCCATGAGGGACAGCTGGCTGAGCAGAAAGTACATGGGGGTGTGCAGAAGGGGGTCGGCCCAGATGAGGATGAGTATGAGGGTGTTGCCCAACAGGGCCACCAGGAGATCCAGCACCGTGAGTGTGAAGAGGACCCAGGGAACCGGGGTGCCGTGGAACAGATCCAAGAGGACGAAGTCACTGCCCGAGGTCTGGTTACTCAGCCATGCCATGCTCCTGCTCCTAATCTGTGACCTTGGAGAGTTTCAGAAGCATGATGTCATTGTCCACGTACAGCTTTATCAAATAAAATCAATCACCAATTTCCAACTATGCACGTCCATTTACCTCTCTACCCTTCGTCTCACAGTTTTTTTAAGAAATTATTTTGCCATCCAAAGGCTTCACAAGGGAATGTAAGACATCACTAAGACACCTGTCAACTAAAATCAAATTAAAATTTTTTTTATGTTTAATAAATAGAAAAAAAAGTTTTTCTTATGAAAGGTTTCTAGAAATTAAAAATTTAGATGGTAACATTCAACTTCCAGTTTAGTTACTGGTCTGTAAAACTGGACATGCATTTGTAAGCTAAGTGTGTAATTATATGTGTTTCAGTTTCTCACAGTTTTATCAATAAACATTATGGAATGTATTGGAAATTTTTTCAATCATTCAGGGTCATAAAAAGCCATGACAATGATATACAATCTGCTCCATAATTATCTCCAGAAATCTCAAAAAGAAAAGGCAATGTCTTTCCCAGAAGTTACTATAAAAACATCACATTAAATAAGTGATATTCTTTGAATCTGCATATTTCTATTTTGTTCCAATGGACCCAAAGAAATGATGAGCTCACCAGGGGAGGCGGCTGTGGCATCTAACGTGTGCCAAGAAGAGCGCAAAGCTCTAAGACACTGTGACAGGAACACCTGCCCTCACGCTCGCCCTCACACTCAGAGCCTAGAGAGAGATGGAGCGGGCCTCAGGGGGACCAGGGTGGGATGAAGGGGGGACCACAAGGGGATCTGCGCATGAGCCACCACAATTCCAATATTGTATCTGGCAGACTTAATAATATTATACATAAAAAAACCACAATGAGACGAATAAACGCAGCTATTACAATATCTCACATGCTAGCCAGAGGTGTGGATCTCCCGGCGGCCTCCACGGCCCCAGCCTACATAAAAACACAGGGTTTGCTCAATCTTCAAGTTCTAAGGCAAATATAACAGCGGACATTGGGACAAAAAGGGGGTCCAATAACATACAAATTTATAAAAAGAGAAAACTTCTAGAGATTTTATATTAATCCTTATCTCTAAGAGGGCACTGCCCTTGTTTCTCAGCTTCCTTCAACAGCTCAAGGATAACTAAGGCCATGGGTTAAACTTTTGCTGATTTATTGAAATAAGTGCTCCCAGGAATTTAACACCCACCTTCTAAATACCTTTCAGAAACCTCGGGACAGACACGTTCCTGTGCGTTTACGAATTAAGGTACGTGATGCCCTCAATCCAAAATAGCACATCGCAATCAAATAGGAAGATGTTAGTACATTGGCATTTACTTAACCCATGATGCTCAAAGACTGAAAACAAGAATTTAAAATGTATATACAGACTTAAGCAGTATCCTAAACACCAGTGAGGAGCAATTAATGTGGAGCCACTATCACCAATTACAACCTAAAAAAACCTAACACTTTTACGCAGGGACATGGATGAAAGTAAAATTAACTAGGGGTGCCTGAGTATATACTTAGTATATACTAAGTATTTACAATAAAATTAACTAGGGGTGCTGGGAAAAGTAAACAAAAGTAAGCGAAGTGACTGCTCAGATATCACCACAGTGACTCATCACAGACTCATCCTCATTCTCTCTCAGACAGAGCCTGCAGATGTTAGGTGGCTAAGCACCCATAACACCCCTCTTAAGCATCCTTTCTGAGACAACTCCTACTTACTCACAGGGAAAGATAATCCTGCTGACGAGGTGGTGCTGCTAACTGTCCCCATCAGGCTGTGCAGAAACACAGACTGCTGAAACAAAGGGGTTTAGAAGCTTCCCCTGCTGCTCCCACAGTCCAAGGCCTATTTACTGTTACCCGGGAGTCCTCAAAGCATGATCCCCCTTGAGGCTGACCCTGCAGGGAAAGGCGCGGCAATTACCTCCCTGTCCCCCTCGGCCATGAGGACAGGCTGCCGCTGTCCCACAAGTGCGCTTCTCTCATCAGAGAAGAGGCCTCTCCAGAGGAGCGCACTCAAAATGCTGAGTGAATATTGATATTAAAGTTTACATTTCAGGCTGATGCTTGTGAAATAACCATTGAAAATAACATTTAAAAATCATCTATTGGGCCTCCCTGGTGGCGCAGCGGTTGAGCGCTGCGCTGTGGAGCTGTCAGCAGTGGCCATGCAAGTTCGACGCCCGGCTGGGGAGATTCCCACATGGCGTGGCAGACCTCTCCTGCCTCACCCGCTGCTCCCCTCAGCAGTGTATTTCTGATCTGCCTGTTCTGCTCCCCACTCTGTCTCTGGTGATCCCTATCACTGCCCCACACCTCTGGCCTGTACCCCAGCTTGTATGTATAAATAAATACATCTTTTAAAAAAAATCATCTATTTTGAAATCGCACATCAAAACAAAAGTAACCATGTCAGTGATTATAAGAGCAGAACAGCTGACCCAAAGGAAACAGATATTGATCGTTAAATGATCTGGAAACTGAGGTTTCAGAACAATGTCAATTCCTTCAGCTAGCGGCACAGACAAATCTAGAGCATCATAAGTGATACCTGTTTTCCTAGATACAAAGCTCCCAAAGAGAGAAAATGGAAGGACTTTTTTTTTATTCTGGCAAAATGGTGGAAGCTGACATTCCAATGCTAAAGGGGAATTTGAGCCAGCATGAAAACCAAAATCCTGGGACTAGTCTGCACAGAGAAGCTGTCTCTTTGCAGGAGGAAAACCACCTTTCCGTGGACAGCTCCTCGCGACTCTCGCAGTGAAAGGGTAGCCACTTGGGAATAAATTCACAGCATCATCCACAGGAAAGGCCAAGTGTGGGATGGGAAAGTCTTCACAGAGACAACAGCCCGGTGAACAAAGGACTTTCCCAGTCAAGGCATATTCCACTCTTCTCACTCACCTAAAAGCAGCACAGAGCTTACAAAATGCCTGAGAATGACACATGTCAGGGAGTAAAGTTCAAAGAATTATCAAAAACTACAAAAGATCAGAAAATGCAGCTCCACAGCTCACCAGCACCCACAAGGCTCTGCGGGCAGGCGTGGAGTTGACAGCCTTGCAGGAGCCTGGGGGCCTCAGGGGGCCTGGCCTGCACTCACATGGAACTCAGTCACGACCTC
>PVIJ01015188.1:0-37477 GCA_004024925.1 Scalopus aquaticus
CGCCACGGTGGATTTATTTGGAACTATTAGGAGCTATTTCTTTGATCGTACTCAGTCTAGAAGCTTTACACATTGTTTTGGTGAAAGTGTAAGGTGTTTTATGAGAGATATTACAGTTTTTTTTAATATCCAGTAGTTCAGGAGTTGTGTGTGTTTTATTGAATGCTTATACCATTCATGCGGTGGCACAGAAAATGGCGGGCCCCAAGGGCTGGTAAATTTAAAGGGCACCGGCACACAAAGTGTTATGACATAATACTGTGGCAAAAAAGAGGTACCGAATAAATTCCCCATTTTTCCAATCCCAGCAAAAACATATTTAATAAGTGGGTCTTTGAATTTGAAATGACATCAAATCATATGATGAGATCATCATATACAAGTGTTAATATAAATGAACTAGTAGCCTTTCTTTCACAGCATCTAAAGACCATTTGCTAGTTCCTGATAAATGGACCAAATATAGGATATGCACCCTTTAAAACACACACACACACACACACACACACACACACACACACATCTATTTCTTGTAAATCATTAAGTAGCAAAATGTCACTCTACTAGTTCTATGCACCTATTGTTTAACTTGGCTCTGTTTTCAGCAGGCAGCCTGAATGGTGTTCTTTCAGCTGGACAATGTGTTTATTCATGTAGCCGTAGCTGTTCTGATATTAGAAATGTATCTTTGAAACAGATTAGTGAAGTCTGGAAAGGGGAAAAACACCCAGAAGGAAAATATTAAGCATATATCATTTTTTCTTAACATTCTTTGGTCCCTACACAAACGTTAAATGCACCGTGCTCCTAAGACCATCTTTACAGAAGGTACAGTCACCAGAAGAGTAGAAGATTGTCCTGAGAGTTTGAGTCTAAGTGGACAAGTTTCACTTCCTTATTGCTCATATTGATAGACCTCCCCAAGATGCCTCTACCCTTCTAGAAGACAGATTAATGCTGATTCGCAAAACAAATCCTCTCACGCAAATAAAATGAATGTTTTATTATCATAATTTTTAGTATATCATCCCATTCACAGCATCATTTTGTAGTACAGGGAGACTAAGATTTCTAATGGCAGTATGGGAAGCAGTGAGAACTTCTTGATAGACTATTTGAGCAGAAATGAAGAGGGTTTTTAGGTCTGCCTGATAAAGGTTCAGCATGAGAGTACTGACTGGCTTCTCTTTGTGTAAGAACTTTAGCTAAATGACTTACTGAGTCCCTTCAGTCTTTAGTGTTGAATGATTCCATAGTAATAATGTGATTATGTGTTAAGCTATATTGCATTGACCAGATTTGCTAAGGAGATAATATGAAGGAAAATCTGAGTAATGAGTGAAATGCCTGTCAATCATAAAGGAATTCAATTGGTGAAACAGAAAGAGGTCTCTTGAGAAATGGTTGGCCACAGGGTGCAACACCTCATCACATTTCTTACTGGCGAAACCTTCTTGCTTTGCTGAGAAGGGCTCATTTGCTGAGCTTTCACAGTTGTAGAAATATGGAGTCAGCAGTTTGCAAAGCCAATTGGCAGTTTCAGTCATGTCATTTACAAGAAGAATTTGATAACCAATTCAGAAATGAATTGTGCTCCTTTCCTCTCTTGATTAGCACACCTCACCAAAACCCCTTTTGACTGTCCCAAGTGTGCGGTCTCATGTCTAATTTGTTATGGAGCTTAAATATTGAGTTCTTTCCAGAAAGCAAAGCTATGAGGTTAGGTGGTTCAGAGTGGAAGGAGAGAGAGGTATCTATTTTAAAAATCACATGATTTTCCTTTCATTCAAGAATAAAAATTAATATTCTAGAAGAAGGGACTAGGAATATAGCCTGTGTTAAATAAATTTTGTTGTTTTAAAACTTAATAAACAATAATTATATTAACGTTTATGTTCCTTATCAAGCATATCAGAGATAGTGTTACAATAAAAATGAAGCTGAAAATAGATTAAGGAGGAGAAAACATCTGAAAGGCCTAGACTTAATATCTCTAAACCTTGACCTCATCTATAAATCATGACTGATCTAGCACTACCTACTTCTCAGGGCAATTATGATGGTCAAAGGAACTACCATTTCCTTTGACTACTAAAATTCTGCAGTATACTTTGAAACAGAAATGTGTTTCTCAAATGGAAGGAATCAGGAAAGTTCAGGCACAGAGAAGTGAAATGACTTACATGGAACTGGCAGCTAATTAGTGATGGGTCTGAGAATCAGAGCTAGTCATATTTATTTGTTATCCAGCAGTATTTCCTCACTAGACTTTCTAATTATTTTTGTGAACCAATCATGAAATCAAGCTGGCAGTTTCAAAAGACATGTTTTAGAAGTAAGCTCTGCACTCAGGTCTTTACCACCCAAAAGGAATTGAGAGAGTTTAACATCAAAATGTGTTCCTCTTATAAGACGGTTGAATATTCTACTTTGAAACCAAAGTTTGGTAAACACATTGACATGGGTTTAGCTTGTCCTTCTCGGCAAATTAGCCATCAAGGAGGCATGTGAATTTCGGCCTGCTCTTCTCCCTACCCAGCCCCTCTTCTGTCATGAGTCACAAGCCAGGTCTGTTTCCAGACACTTGAAGGACTCTGTTAATAGAATTTTGGGCCTGAAATTTGATATAGTTTATGGCTTTCTCATTTCCTGGGAAATAGTTCACAAGTCCATACCTCATATGTAAATACCCTACAACTCTTTGAGGTCTGCTCCTTAAATTGATCTAGTTTCACTCAGTATTGATCTTAGCCTTCATTTTCATATCTAATCAGGTATTTGTTCCACTGAAGCTATTCATTGAAAACTTATTTGTCACTGCTTGGTGTCCAAGTCATTATAGTGGAAAATGAGCAGAATAAAAAAATGTTTTCAAGACCCTAACACCACCAATGACAAAACCATTAACAATATACAAATTATTGACCATTGTAGTTTATATCCAAGCTTATATTCATAATTAGCCAAGATGCAGCTTTTTTAATTAACATAATTCATTTCCAGGTCACACAGACTTGAGATTTCCAATCATATAAATGAGAACTGTCCCCTTATTTCTTCCTGCAGACTCTTAACAAAAGAAAGAAGGGAGAAAGGAAAGAAGAAATTGACCTTTGTATAATATATTTTCCATTCCCAATTTAAGTTTGGATTTCTCTTAAGTTCCTATCTTTTAAGTTACCAAGCTGAGTGTAATCACAAAAGCCAAACTTGATGTATGTGGTGACAAGCAGCTCCAGGAGATGGTCTTGTGTTTCCTACAGAACACACTCCATATTTATTCCCAGACTTACTCAGTTCAAGCAGTATCATATACTACTTACTTATTCTGGAGATTTTTCCTAATATACTAGCACTTAGCCAATAATTTGTCACTACCTATTTTTATAATTTGGTTTTCCTCTCCAAGTGTACCTTTCCACACTTGTTCTTAATTGAAATTCATCTTGTTTATATCTGAAAACCTCTGCAGTTTATCAAGATCACTTTAAATTTTAGGGATCACCTATAGACTCTCAGATTTGGAAAGGACCTGGGAGGTAGTTAATCTGACCACCCCCCTTATACTACAGAAGAGAAAATGAGGTCCAGAGGCATAAAGGACATTTCCAAGGATATGTGATGGCTTAGTTAGGATCTCAGCTCAAAATAGAACTTATTGCCAGTGGTTCAGTGGAAGAACCTTGAGCAAGTTATTACTTCCAGAGTTGCAGATAGGGTTAAAGGGAAACTGTAGATACTGAGATCAACCACCAGCAGCAGATATTCTTTACTTTCCATCAGATGAAAGGAGAAGGGGAATACTAGTGACCAGAGCTCAGTAAGAGCAGAAAACAAAGAGAAGGAGCCACCCAACCAGAGATGTTGTCAGGAAAGGACACAACCACTGTTCTAGTTGCTGTATCTGAGTGGGGATGACCTCAGTCTTCAACCACTCTCCCATTTCCCATCACCCCATCTTCATTTCCCACTCAAGGAAGGCAGATGATGTGATCCATTTGGGTCAGCTTCCCCTCACAAACGTGCAGGAGA
Organism: Scalopus aquaticus; assembly: GCA_004024925.1. NCBI lineage: Eukaryota > Metazoa > Chordata > Mammalia > Eulipotyphla > Talpidae > Scalopus > Scalopus aquaticus. The sequence continues at coordinate 4,033 of PVIJ01015188.1, forward strand.
AAACCAAGAATAGATTTGGAGGATACTAGTTCGTACTGTAAATTCCGTCCTCCAGAATTACTATCCATCTCCATTTTAACCAATATCACCCTTGTTATAAAGGTTCTATTGCCTAATAAATACTTGCTGAAGGGGAAATGAAAGAAAGGGTTGGGGGGGGGCCAAGAAGACAAGCAGAAAAAGATGTAAAGCTGTTCTGTGCCAGGCACTGTACCATGTACAATGAGGGAAGGTAAAGAAATAATAAGAGCATTCTGTAGTAATACTAATATATTACTACATAGTATAGTGTTAACCTCATTATTGACACCAACTCATTTAGTTTGCAGTTTCATTCTAAAGATGAGGTAATAAAGCATAGAGTATTGAGCAGGATAATCTCCAGACCGGTTGCTGTAGATGTCAAGCTCTAACCACTACTCCACACTGCTTCTATAAAGTAAAAGAAGTCCTTCCAGGAATTCATTATGTATTTTAAGAGAGTAATATTCATGCATGAAAACTTAATTGTGAGGGCCTCCATGGTGGCACAGTGGGTTAAGTCTCAGGCTATGAAGCTATCCACAGCCACTGCAGCACGAGTTCGATCCCCAGCCAGGGAGCTTCCCACATGGCGCAGCAGACCTCCCCTGTCTTTCCCGCTGCTCCCCTCAGCAGTGACTTCAGTAGATCTGCCTGTTCTGCTCCCCACTCTGTTTCTGATGAATCCTCTCAATGCCCCCTCCCCCTCCACACACACACCTCTGGCCTACACCTCAGCTTGTATGCATAAATAAAATTCATCTTTAAAAAAAAACTTAATTGTGAAAATTAATACTGATTTACATCAATACAAGACAGCATAAGAATGAATCCAGAAATAGGGTATTCATTTGGGGCTGAAACACTCAACAAAGAGACCAGGATAACTATTAAACAATAGCTAACCCAGAAATTTCTTTAGTCAACTGCAAACCTGCTAGAATAGAGACAAGAGCAGAGCCAGCTCTCTAAATAAGGGCTATCAGTCTCCTTGCCTTAACAGTTCATTTCAGACTCCACCGAAGTTTCTTCAGGGACAAAATTTTAAAGTATAGATCTGGTCCCTTACCTCACAAGACCAAGGGAGTCACCATGGCCAGCCACCTGCTCTCAGATCAGGAAGTTATTAATGTGCTGTTTTGTCAAATAAAATAATCCCTGCCCTCATTTTCTAGATTCTGTGAAAAAATCAGTGAATAATACTTTTTAAGGAATTGAACACAGATTTGTAGATATATGCAGAGGAAAACATTCAAGCAATAGAATATAAGCAAAGTAGGAGAAAATTTGCACATTATGTATTTGTCTCTATTATAAGCTTTGAATATAATTTTAACTGTCTTTTAGAAACATACAGTGTTTAATAAATTTATTAATATAAGTATTTTCATTCAAGGACAAAGCAAGTAATTTTCTTTACGTTCGCATAGGCATTTTAACCTCCAAGAGAATCGACATCACATTTGGTTTGAGATGTTGCGGTGTGGTTTTCAATTCGGTTTCTGTTACGTTCTACAAACAGAAAAACCAGCCTGTGTCTAACCTAATACCTATAAATTTCCACAGATGGTCGCAGAATATTGTATAATCTAGAGGATAAAGATTTGGCCACATGTTTTCCAATTCGTGACTTAAAATTGTATTTTTACCACATTCGTTTTTATTAAAAATTTCCATTGACTATTCTTTTTCCAGAGAGAGTAATTATAAAATAATTCTCTCAGTTTCACTAGGCATAGTGACATCTAATTTGAGAACGTTTGAAGGTTACGCAGCCAAGTTAGATAGAAATAGTTCGATGGTACTGAATTAAGTCAGTTGTGTTAAGATGGTTGTCAAAAGTCAGATTCATCAAGACTAATTTGATCCCAGTGTGTTTAAAACACTGCAGAAAATGGAAGTTTCTGAGAATGGAGCTGGGCACTCACTTTCAGAGCAGCCATGAAATCCCTTATATGTCTGTCTGTGCTCACAAAGACAACCTTGCTCCCCTACTGTATGCCCTTGTTCCCAGCCTATGCCCAGTGGTTAATTGTAGACTCAATAGCAATAGCTCCAGGCAAGGTTTCCAGGAAAATGAAATCTTCCTTCACTTATGGAGTTCAACAGGACATTGACCTCATTTTACTCCCTGAGCATGCCAATACTCCCCAATACCTCCGCCAAGCATAGGATTCTGTACTCTGTATCCCCAAATGTCTTCAGGAGGCTTAGTGTGAACTAGTTGACCCACCAGAATATTAGTGGCCATCTAGTTTTTGGTTTTTTGGACCATATTGTTTTCTACTATGGCACCTGCCTATTGGGTTAGAGTTGCATGGACAGTGATGCCTGCTGAGTGGATCCTGACCCTATCATGAGTCTCAAATGAAGTCCATAGGAATGCTGCCTGCCTAGCAGGAATTGGTCCTTCAACAGGTCTTTTTCCCAGGCCCCTGACCTGCCTATCCTTCATTTTTTTCCCTTCCCCTACAGTTAATGTTGATGAGGATCCAGAAGGTCAGCCCTAAGAAAATCTATAATATGACTGAACATAAGGCCTCTTCCTAACTCGGAATCCAAGTCCAAATGTAGGAAGAAGAGTCCCCCTTTCTACCTTGTTCTTTGAAACACAAGGGCCGAATGCTCCAGGAAGCCCACAAAGCATATCTAATTCCTCTTTCATATGCTCTTCACATCTGGAAAAAGCTATCATGCCACCCTTGAATCATCTCCTTATACACAAATTACTGGCACTATAAAAACACGAGTTGGCACAAGTGCAGTCCATGCCACTCAGCGCTTGTTCGTGCTCAAAGAACTCTGCAGTTCCTTTGTGCGCTTCCCTTATGCTACCCGCCACTGCCAACTTTTACTTCTGTGCAGTGATGCCCACTCCACACACACCTCCACCACCACCCATCCAGACTGGAACCATCATCTTCGATGCCCATTCCTGGCAGGGTAGGTCTTTTCTGTTTAGACCCCAGATGTTCCCACACTGTGACTCCTAGTAGAAATCACTTTTGCATAGCTACCACTATCACAATCTCAGCTGGATAGTCCCTGCGTTCTGACTTGGTCTTCTCTTGAACTTCTTTGTGATATATGATATTGGGCCCTGCTCAGTCATTTTGTTCATAGAATGCCAGTTGACTTTGTCATTTTGTGGCATCCTAAGGTTTCTGTTTTCTACATTTGTACTCTTATTTTTTTTTCCTCAAGGGAATCCTTGCTATTTTCCAGCACCTCTCATCCCCAACATTTCCTCCCCTTCTCCCCACCCGACTTTCCCTTCTGTTGATTATTACACTTTTACAAGCTAGCTGTATCTCAAGGGTCATAGATATACATGCAAGGTGACACCCACTGACTTCCACTGGTTATTACTTTCTATTGTCAGTCTATTTTGAATGGGAAATAACCCCCACTTGCAGGGAGTACATCACAGGTTGTGTGAGACTCAACACTTCTCACTGAATGTTTTAATGGCTTCCATTCTCCCCCATCACCAAGAGAAGCTAACATACCCAAGACCAGCAGGAAGATTGCTTCACTCACTTGAGCACCAGTGAATGTGAAAGCAGTCACAACTAAACCTATGGATTGAAACTAGTGGTTTACTTTTTAAAGTCTACAACTTCCTGTTCTCTCTCTCTGGATTACAATTCTTAGCTGCTAGAGCTAATCTTATAATGAATATGTTTTAATGAAAACATTTGTCTAAACAGTATTTGCAGACTCTGACATCTGTTTTCTTCATGAAGCAGGCTTTGCTTCTCTAGTAAATGTAAAGTGAATCCTCATTCACTCTCCGTTTTGCCCTTTTCCTTAAGTAGTTAGGCTCCAGGTTTCAGATATGGTCATTTGAAAAGAACTTGGACTTTGGAATTCAACATCAGTTCTAATCCTGATTCTGCTCCTTACTAGCTGTGTGTGGCTTTGGGCAAGTAATAAAACCTCTCTAAACTCAGTTTCCTCTATAAAAATGAGGAAATGGCAGTATCTCTTCTTCAGAAATAGTACAAGAATTGCTTTTAGCTAAGGGACACTGTGCTAAAGTCCTCCCGTGTTGGTTTTCCTTCTTCTCTTCATTACGAATAAGGAGCTCAGAAACTGTATCCAACATTCAGCTCCCTCGATAGGAAAGGAATACTCAAGAACGCTAGCTAGTCTTAATTCAAAAATCCAAGTATCCTGCCTTCGAAGTTCAATCATAGCCAAAGCTAACTGTGATGCCAGAGGCAAACTGATGCCCACAGCAGACTAGAGATGGTGTCCGAGTTGCAAGTTAAAGACAAACAAGGAAGGCAAGACTCATTTTCAACAAGTTGAGAACATAAACTAATAGTGGGGTGACTGCGGTGGATTAAAATGTTGTCACAGTTAAGAAAGAAGAGAAAAAATAAAAGCATCCTCAGGAAGGTTGATGAGAAATCATTAGTGTTGCTTTCTAGAATTTGAGATCACCTCCTGAAATTTATTTCCTACAATTCCTCCGAGAGAGAACTTCCTCTGTTTGTTTGAATAAATAATATCACATTTTGTGACTAATACCATGTTTTTGAAACACTGCTGGTTGTTATGGTAACCTGATTGTGTGCGATAAAAAGAATATGTATCATTTCACTGAGTGGTTATGTACTTCCAGCAGAAGGTAGAAGCTTTCTTCGAGTGCTGCAAGCTTTGCTGACAGAGCCTTGCAGGGATATGTTCTGTGTTTTCCCCACAGCATTCCAGAGGACAGGCTGTATCACTCTAGACTCGTTGGCTCATGTCCTGAAAGGTGAAGGAAGAAATAGAAAAGATATAGCAAACATCAGGCCAGAACCAGAAGTCGTGATCTCACAGAAGTTTCACAGAGCAGTGGGGTGGAGGCAGGAGGGCGAACATGTTTCCTCTGGGTAGCTGGAGTGGAGGCAGTGTAAGGATGGCACCTGGGCAGAAGCAGTCACAGGGCCCTATAGAGACTGTGGGTGAAAACCCAGATACCTGACTTCTCAGCCTGGCTCAGACCTCACTCTGTGACCTTGAGCAAATTTCCTAATGTTTCTGAGACTCATTTTTTCCACAAATATGAAAATAATTTCCAAGTTCCCTTTTCCAGTCCTAATCATCTATTGCAGGATTCGTAGGGTTGGTGGGACTCCGTGGAGGGTTAATAATATCCCAGCCCTTGTGTCCCGTTTTGTGAATGAAAAGCTCTGGGTCTCAAGCACCTCCATCTGCATTTTTGCCAAATATTCCAGATAATATTGCGTGCAATAAATGTAAGAACTGTAATAGAGTATACCCATGAGAGCAGATTTCCAATAAGAGTCTGAGAGTCCCAGTAAGAATCTCAGACTCCTTGCCATACAGACCAAAGTTAGTTGACTTCTTAGAAAGTTGATAGAAGCTGAATAGCTGACCACTTTTGTAGGACCCATTGGCCCCAGCCCCCCGAGCTTTAATCTCATGTGTGCCCAAGATTGGGAACAGTAGATTGTGTTAGTACTAGAACAGCAGCCCAAATCTCAGATTGTTGCCACTGAGAAATTTGTGGGGAAAGGCCTATAGCATGTGTTTATTCACACTCATTAAAAATATAAACTTCCCAGCGATAGCATTGTCAGATTAAATACAGTGTTTTGCAAGTTCGTTTATGTTTTTATTTTTGGCTGACTTTACCTATGAACCTACCTTTGAACCGCCATCATCCTGTAACCAAGGAAGCATAGAAGAAGAAAGAACTGTTCCTCCCTCTCCATCAACAGGGTGTGTCATCTTTCTCATCTGAATAGAGAAGATTCTCCTATGATGAGGGGGGAAATACTATAAAATAAAACAAGGCCTCTAAGAAGCCTGAGTCATGGCTTTTGCCAGGTGTCTAAGAGAAGTGAGGCAATAACAATAGCTTTCTGAAGAAAGTCATTTTATCCTTTGCTTTGAGACCTCCAAAACAACAACTTAAATTTATAAATTCTTAAACTTCTTTATTGGCTTTGCTCCCATTAATAGCACAATGACATCAACATTTTGCAAGTTTGGTCCCAAGTAAATTTTGTATCCACTCTGGAGACTGCAAGATGGATCAGAGTCAATATAAAAATGTGATCGGTTTTATCAACAATTCACACTCCAAAAACGAGAAGGAAGAATAAGAATGAGAATTTGTCCCCCTTATCACCTCAAAAAATGTATATATGTGAAGACTGGATTGAAATAGAATGTGTGGAGCAGGGTAACCAGCTAGAGCTCACATTCCAGGTTCTAAAGAGTTAAGCTGGGCCTCCCTGGTGGCTCAGCGGTTAAGCGCTGCTGCACTGTGCAGCCATCGGGATTTCTAAGCGCAGCTGCACTGTGCAGCTGACAGGATTTCGAAGCCCGGCCGGGGAGATTCCCACATGGCACCAGACCTCTCCTGCCTGGCCTGCTGCTCCCCTCAGCAGTGTATTTCCTTCGATCTGCCTGTTTTGCTCCCCACCTCTTTGTCTGGTGAACCCTCTCGCCGCCTCACCTCTCTGGCGTGTACCCCAGCTTGTATGCATAAATATATAAATCTTTTGGGGAAAAAAAGGTGTTAAGCCAAGTGACAGATTGACCTACACATAGTTCTGCCAGTCAGAGGGGAAAGTGAGTAGGTTGAGACCACCTTAGAAAACAAAGCATGGTTCTGCATAAAAGACATGTGTTCTTTTCATAGTCCCAGATTTCCTAGTTCTCTAACTCTTCAGAACATTTATTTGAGCTGCTGTTGTGTATCTAAAGCTATAAAAATTTCTGTATTGGGGAAGTTCCCACTCAAGCTAGTGAGAAAAGACATGCACATTTGAAATTAGACATGAAACCAAGTATGGTTGTGAAACAGAAGGGGAGAAATCCACATAGACTTGAAGTATCAGTGAATCTGGTGGAGGAGGCAGAATTTGAGATGAATCTTGATGATATGAAAATAGGGATGAAGATATTTGGGGGTGAGAAATAGGAAGACAGAAGTAGCAGAAATGAAGGTAGTGCACTGGGAAAAGGGAGATGAGCAGGGTTGCTGGGGATCAATTGCACTTAACGCCTTACCCATATAGCCCCTGACAAATCTGTCAGCTCCACCCATCATCTGCATTCCTATTTAAGACCGGCTGTTCCAGAGAGGATACAGTATCCAGGCTTCTCCTTCATGGTGGACCAAGCCCCATTTAGGTGAGTAGAGCCTTTGAGCTTCCCCAAGGCCTAATTCCAGAGATAGAAATAGTGATGAGGATCATTGGTCCTCTGACTTAGGGGCAGTGCATCTCTCTTTTAAACCCTTATAAACAAAAGTGAGATTAGAAAAGGTTTTCATCTGGTTCTCAGATGCCCACCTTGTAATTGTTTTCTCCACTATCAGTGGAACTCCAAGTCACAATCTTTCTTGTCCGTTTCTTCTGCCAAGGAAAAACCTTTATTTTTATTTAAAAAAAAATAGACTTTTTACGAGTCATTTTAGATTCACGGCAAAGTTGAGTTTTCTCATATTTTCTGCCTTTGGAGAGCACAGTCAACATCCAGAACCATTTGTTATGATCCATGAACCTGCATTGACATATTATTATAACCCAATGTCCATAGTTCACATTAGGGTTCACTCTTGGTGCTGTACATGCTCTGGGTTTTGAAAAATACTTAATGATATGAATTCACTGTTATGGTATCAAGTACAGTTGTTTTACTGCCCTAAAAATTCCCTGTGGCCTGCCTATTCATTCCTCCCTTCCCTAATTCCTGGAGACCACATCTCTTTTTATTATCTCGGCAGTTTTACTTTCCAGAATGTCATGTAGTCAGATTATATTTTCTATAATTTATTTACTTATTTATTTACTCATTTATTTATTTTTACAATGTCTGCTTTCTTTTCTCAGGTGTAGTCCCCATAGAATTTCCACCACCAGGGCCTCCCTGGTAGCGCAGCAGTTGCGCACTGAGTTGTGGAGCTGTCGGCAGCGGTGATGAGAGTTCGATGCTCCGCTGGGGAGATTCCCACATGGCGCGGCAGACCTCTCCTGCCTCGCCCACTGCTCCCTTCACCAGTGTATTTCCGTTGATCTGCCTGTTCTGCTCCCCACGCTGTCTCTGGTGAACCCTCTCGCCGCCCCATGCCTCTGGCCTGTACCCCAGCTTGTATGCATACATAAATTAATCTTTAAAAAAAAAAAAGAATTTCCACCACCAATTCTCCCATGCACCATCACCATAGTCGCTTGTGCTCTTCCCACCCTTGTTTTAAACCCTCTCCCTCCTCCTCCCCTGCAGAATGTCTCTGAATTATGATTGTCTGATTATTTTTGTTTTGTTTTGTTGTGGTTCTTATAGTGTCAGGTTTTTTCCCCTTATTTGGTTTTCCTATATTCCTCCTATAAGTGAAACCATCCAATATTTTTCTTTTTCCATCTGATTTAGTTCATTGAGCATAATCCCTCCTAATTCCATCCAGTGTTGCTGCGAATGGCATGAGTTTATCTTTTTTGAATGCTGAGTAGTATTCCATTGTGTGTATGTACCACATCTTCTTGATCCAGTCTTTTGTTTTTGGGAATTTGGGTTGTTTCCAAGTTTTACCTATTATGAATAGTGCTGCAATAAGCATAGGGGTGCAGGTATTCTTTTGAATTAATGTTTCTGTGTCCTTTGGGTAAATCCCTAGCAGTGGAATTGCTGGGTCATATGGTAGCTCCATTCTCCATACAGCTTTCCATATTGGTTGGACCAGTTTATATTCCCATGGCAGTGTAGGAGAGTTCCTTTTCACCACATCCTCGCCAGCATTTGTTGTTGCTAGTTTTTTTAATATGTGCCATTCTCACTTGTGTAAGGTGGTATCTCATTGTGTCTTTGATTTGCATTTCCCTTATTGCTAGTGATGTTGAAGATTTTTTCATATACCTGTTGGCCATTTGCTTTTCCTCTTTGGAGAAGAGTCCTTTTAGCTCTTCTGCCCATTTATTTCTTGAAGATTTATTTATTTATGTATACAAGCTGGGGTACAGGCCAGAGACATGGGGCGGCAAGAGGGTTCACCAGAGACAGAATGGGGAGCAGAACAGGCAGATTGATGGAAATACACTGCTGAGGGGCGAGGCAGGAGAGATCTGACGTGCCATGTGGGAATCTCCCCGGCCAGGCATCGAAGTTGCATAGCTGCTGCCGACAGCTCCACAGCGCAGCGCTTAACCACTGTGCCACCAAGAGGCCCTCTTCCGCCCATTTTTAACTGGATTGTTTACTTTGTTTTTGTTGAGTTACATCAGCTCTTTTTTTAAGAAAGATGTATTTATTTATGCATACAAGAACTGTGGTGTAGGCCAGAGGTGTGGGTTGGTGAGAAGATTGACCAGAGACAGAGTGGTGAGTAGAACAAGAGGATCTACTGAAATACACTACTGAGGGAAGCAGTGGGTGAGGCAGGAGAGGTCTGCTGTGCCATGTGGGAAGCTCCCTGACTGGGGATCGAACTTGTGCTGCAGTGGCTATGGATAGCTTCCTAGTGCTGAGACTTAACCCAGTGTGCCACCAGGGAGGACCCTGCATCAGCTCTTTGTAGATTATTGTGATCAGTCTTTTATCAGTAGTGTTGTGTGCAAAAATTTTTTCCCATTCAGTAGGGTGTCTCTTTGTTTTAGTTAATGTCTCCTCTGCTGTGCAGAAGCTTTTTAATTTAATGTAGTCCCAGCTGTTTATTTTTTCCTTCACTTTCTTTGCTTTGGGGGATGTGTCTTTAAAGATGGTGTCAAGATGTATGTCATGTAGTGTTTTGCCTATATTTTCTTCTATATATTTTATAGTTTTAGGTCTTACGTCTAAGATCATTACCCATTTTGAATTCGTTTTTGTGTATGGTGTGAAGTACTGGTCTGACTTCAGTTTTTTAAATGTAGCAATCCAGTTTTCCCAGCACCATTTATTAAACTGTCCTTGCTCCAGTGCATATTCTTTGCATCTTTTTCAAAGATTAGTTGTCCATAAATATGTGGGTTTATTTCTGGGTTATCTATTGTATTCTATTGGTCTGTCTGTTTTTGTTCAGTGCCATACAGTTTTAATTACTATGGCTTTGTGGTATAGTTTGAAGTTTGGGAGTGTGATATCTCCATTATCCTTCTTCTTGGTCTAGAGAGCTTTGGCTAGTCAAGTTTTTTTGTGATTACATATGAATTTCATCAACATTTGTTTTATATCTTTGAAGAATGTCATTGAAATTTTTACTGGAATAGCATTGAATCTGTGGAATGGCCATTTTGATAATGTTAATTTTTCCAATCCATGAGCAGGGGATGTCTTTCCATTTTTGTGTGTGTGTCTTCTATTTCTTTTAACAATGTTTTATAATTTTCTTTATATAGGTCCTTTACCTCTTTTGTTAGGTTTATTCCCAGGTATTTGATTTTTTGTTATTGTTGTTTCAATTATAAATGGGTTGGTTTTCTTGATTTCTTTTTCTTCAGATTGATTATTTGCATATAGGAAGGCTACTGATTTTTGTGTGTTTATTTTATATCCTGCTACTTTACTAAACTGGTTAATTATTTTGATTAGTTTTTCTGTGGAGTTTTTGGGATTCTCTAAGTATATTATCATATCATCTGCAAATACTGAGAGTTTTACTTCTTTCCCTATTTGTTTTTTTTTTAGAAATTGCTCCTTTTTTTAAAGATTTATTTATTTATACATACAAGCTGGGGTACAGGCCAGAGGCGTGGGGCAGTGAGAGGGTTCACCAGAGACAGAGTGGGGAGCAGAACAGGCAGATTAGAAATACACTGCTGAGGGTAGCAGCAGGTGAGGCAGGAGAGATCTGCCGTACCATGTGGGATTCTCCCTGGCCGGGCGTCGAACTTGCATTGCGCGCTGCCGACAGCTCCACAGCGCAGCGCTCAACCGCTGCGCCACCAGGGAGGCCCTTCTTTCCCTATTTGGATTCCTTGCATGTCTTTCTCTTGTCTTGTTGCTCTGGCTAGAACTTTCAGTATTATATTGAAAAGTAGTGGTGATAGTGGACATCCTTTTCTTGTTCCAGATCTCAAGGGAAAGACTTTCAGCTTTTCACTGTGGAGAATAATATTGGCTATGTGTTTGTTGTAGATAGCCTTTATTATGTTAAGATATCTTCTTTCTATCCTAATAATGTCAAAGGTCTTCATCATAAATGGATGCTAAACTTTGTCAGATGCTTTCTCAGCATCTATTGATATGATCATATGGTTTTTATTTTTCTTTTTATTAATGTGTTGTATTACATTAATTGATTTTCAGATATTGAACCATCCACATGCCCCTGTAATAAATCCTGCTTTGTCATGGTGAATTATCTTTTTGATGCATTGTTGGATTCTGTTCACTAGGATTTTATTGAGGATTTGTACATCAGTGTTCATTAGAGAGATTGGCCTGTAGTTTTCTTTTTTGTGTGTTGTCCTTGCTTGGTATTAGTGTAATGTTGGCTTCATAAAACATATTTGGTAGTATTCCTTTTCAGTGAAAGAGTTTGTGTAGGATAGGCACTAGTTCATTTCTGAACATTTGGTAGAATTCATTTGTGAAGCCATCTGGTCCTGAGATTTTGTTTTGGGGGAGGATTTCTATTACCGTTTCAATTTCACTGCTTGTAATTGGTCTGTGTAGATGTTCGATTTCTTCTTTATCTTGCTTTGGATGTTTGTATAGTTCTAGGAATTTGTCCATCTCTTCGAGATTGTTGGGCTTTTTTGCATAGAACTGTTCATAGTAATCTCTGATTATTCTTTTGATTTCTGCTGTGTCTGTTGTAGTTTCTCCTCTTTCATTTGTGATCCTATTTATTTGTGCTTTCTTCCATTTTTTCTTTGTGAGCCTGGCTAGATGTTTGTGTATTTCGTTTATTTTTTCAAAGAACCAACTTTTGGTTTCATTGATCTTTTGGACTATTTTTTTAACTTCTTTTTAATTTATTTCTGCTTTGATTTTTATTTCCTTTCTTCTACTAGTGTTTGGGTTTTTTTGTTGTTCTATTTCTAGTTCTTTAAGGTGGGAGAATAGGTTGTTTCTTTGAGTTCTATCTTGTTCTTTGATGTGAGCCTGTCTTGCTATATATTTTCCGCTTATAACTGCTTTTGCTGTGTCCCATATGTTCTGGAGAGTTGTGTCCTGATTGTCATTTGTTTCAAGGTACTTTTTCATTTCTTCTTTGATCTCCTCATTGATCCAGTGGTCTTCTAGTACTGTGTGTTTCAATCTCCATAAGGTAGGAGGGTCCTTGATTTCTTTTCATTGTTTATTTCTAGTTTGAAGCCTTTGTGGCTAGAGAAGACAGTTGGTATAATTTTGATCTTAGTGTATGTGTTGATGTTTGTCTTGTGTCCCAGTACGTGATCAATCCTGGAGAATGATCCATGTGCACTTGAGAAGAATGTGTACTCAGATTTTTGGGGGTGCATCGTCTAAGTCCTTATTTAGAGCTGTAGTGTCCTTACTTATTTTTTGTCTTGTTGACCTGTCCATTGGTGAGAGTGGTATGTTGAAATCTCCTACTATATATGTATTTTCGCTAATGTCTGTTTTCAGAGGTGATAATAATTGTCTGATATATTTTGGTGCCTCTTCATTTGGTGAGTATATGTTGGTGGGTGTTAATGTCTTCCTGGTATATTGTCCCATTAATCATAATGTAGTGACCATCTGTGTCTCTTTTTTTAGTTTGAAGTCTATTTTATCTGGTGTAAGTATAGCTGTCCCTGCCTTCTTTTTTGGTCCATTTGCTTGTAGGATTGTTTTCCAACATTTTACTTTCAATCTGGGTTTATCTTTCGTAGTTAAGTGTGTTTCCTGTAGACACCAAAAGGTTGGGTTCTGTTTTTAAATCCATTCTTCTACTCTACAGCTTCTTATTGATGAGTTTAGTTCATTTACATTTAGAGTTAATATTGATGCATTAACATCTATAGTAGCCATTTTGTTCACCTTTTTGTGATTCTATTCCTTACCTTAATCTGTTCTTCCTATTCATTCCTCTGTTGATTTTGGCTTTAGGGTTTCTCGTTATATTTTTTGAAGTAGGGGTTTAGTAGTGGTGAATTTCTGGAGATTTTGTTTGTCTGAGAAGGTTTTTATTTTTCCTTCACAGAGGAAGGAGAGCTTTGTGAGGTAGAGTATTCTTGGTCGGAATTTGTTGACTTGTAGTTTATTAAATGTGTCACTACATTCTCTTCTTGCCCATAGTGTTTCTTTGGAGAAGTCTGATATCAGCCTGACTGGTTTTCCTTTGTAGGTTATCTCTTTCTTCACCTTCATCATTTTCATTATTTTTTCCTCATCTTGGATGCTTGGAAACTTTACTGTTATATGTCTTGCTGTAGTTTTCCATTCATTGTATAATTTGGTGTTCTTCTAGCTTCCTGGATGCCTGTTTTCATTTCCTTCTTCATGTCTGGGAAGTTCTTAAAGAGGACAATTCTTCCTTCAATGAACAGCTTAGGGTAGAATTTTAGGTAAAATTAGAGGAGATATTAAGCCTGTGTAAAGCAGTCCATTATCTAACGGTGTCTGAAAGACATCTGCAAGCTCCCTTTTCTAAAGACTTATCCAACATTTGGATCCGCCATCAATATGGAAGAGAATGGTCCCTCTAAAGACATTTGGGGAAGTATAAATGGTATCACACTATCCACTGGGGCTTTCTAATTGTGAGTTTCTTCATGGTTTCCAGCCAGAGGCCAAGAGAACAAAAGGCCTAGTCTTCCACTCAGTAGGTCTCCTCTTAGATAGTTATGCTCACCACATTTTGAAACACCTATCCATTTTTATTTAACAGACTCCTATGGAATGCTCATAGGTGCTCTCATTTGTTTGTAAACACTTGCTAGAAAAAAAAGGCACTTAAGCAGCAATTTTTTTTTCACAAGAGCAAATGTTCTGTTTTATTTTTTTTAATGGTAATACTATTGAATTTTTTTAAATTTTTATTCATATTTTTTACATCATTGTGTATTCCCCATAGATTGCCCACTACTGATTCACCCATGAACCATCACCATAGTCCCTTGTGCTCTTTTCTCCCCCATTTTGAGCCCTTTCCCTCCCCCCTCCCTTGCTGAATGTCTCTTTCTTATTTGATTCTCCTGTATTCCTGTTATAAGTGAAACCATTCGATATTTTTCTCTTTCTTTCTGGCTTATTTTGCTGAGCATGATCCCTTCTAGCGCCATCCATGTTGCTGCGAATTGCATGTGTTTATCTGTTTTGAATGCTGAATAGTATTCCATTGTGTGTATGTACAATATCTCTTAATCCAGTCGTCTATTTTTGGACATCCGGGTTGTTTTCATATCTTAGCTATTGTGAATGATGCTGCAATAAACATGAGTGCATCTATCTTTTTGGATTAATGTTTTGTGTCCTTTGGGTAGATTCCCAAAAGTGGTATTACTGGGTCATATGGAAGCTCCATTTTTAACAATTTGGGGAACTGCCGTACAGCTTTCCATAGTGGTTGGACCAGTTTGCATTCCCACCAGCAGTGTAGGAGGGTTCCTTTTTCTCCACACCCTTGCCAACATTTGTTGCTCCCTGTTTTTTTAATACATGCCATTCTTGCTGGTGTAAGGTGGTATCTCATTGTGGTTTTTATTTGCATTTCCCTGATTATAAGGGATGTTGAATATTTTTTCATGCGCCTATTGGCTATTTGCTCTACTTCTTTGGAGAAGTGTGTTTTGCGTTCTTCTGCCCATTTTTGACTGGATTTTTTGCTTTGTTTTTGGTGAGTCGTGTGAGCTCTTTGTAGATTTTTGTGACCAGTCCCTTGTCTGTTGTATGGAGTGCAAAAATTTTTTCCCAGTCAGTAGTCTGTTGCTTTGTTTTGGTTAATGTCTCTTTTGCTGTACAGAAGTTAAGCAGCAATTCTTAAAACTTGATAGGTGTAAAAAGTGCCGGAGAACTGTTGGAGAACAACCTTCTGGTCCCATGGACCAAGGATTCTGATTCAGTATATCTGAGCTTAAACACTCAAATCAATGTTTTTAATAAGTAACCCAGTTATCTCAGTTACAGGTGGTCCCTGTCCATACTAAGAATCATTGCACAAGACAAATAACAGGATGTGGAGGTCAAGAATAAGAAACATGCAGTGGAAACTGGAAGGCTGAGTCAACACATTGATTAACTAACAATCACAGAGGGTTTCTGTGGCCAGGCCTATGCCTGCCAACTGATAGCAACACAGGACCACCGGTTTGTTTTTTTTTTTTGCATTTATGGAATAATCCATTTGGCAGCTGCAAGGGAAAGCTCCGTGCATAGAAGCAGATCAAAATGGCTGCAGGGGCTCAGTTGCCAACACTGGAGTTGCTGTGGCAACTGTAATCAGTGCACAGGTTAAGCTGAGAAAGAGGGACAGAACCTGTGCTAGAGAGAATGCTGTGCATTTATAAAGGATTGTGCTATCTTTATAGTTCAAATGGTTGTGAAGAAATCGGGAAAGAGGATGAATGCCAAGAATGGCTTATAAATAAAGGGCTGGTGGACAGCTGTTTCATGAAGCATTATTTTTCCTTTTGGTTTTTTCCAGTATTTCTAATATTAGAGACTCCATTCACTGCTGAATGAATCAAGCAAAAATAAATCCAAATGCAGTATTCAAATACAAGGCAGAAAAAGACAATGCTGGAAAACAATCAACGCAGATTTTTATTTAATTAAAAATAATATACATGTTGCTGCATTTTCATGGAAAATATTGAGTTAATAAAACACCAACAGTGTTGGTTGTCAGAAACCTTCATCCACCCCATTCTCCCACCTTCTACTTCTTTTTTTTTTTTCCTGCACATGGCATTAACCATGTGTAAGAGCATCTTTGAAATTTATACCTACAGGATTCCTGAAAGGAGCCATTTCCTCAATGGTGGTGTTCTATCAAGTTAACTCACATACCACCAACTTTGACTTCCTTGAAAGCCATTGAAAGGACCTGGCATAAAATCCCAAAACACATGTCAACACCAATTCAGCCCAACATATCTGCAAGAATCTGGTCTCACTTCATCTAGTTTCCAAGCCAGTTAACAAGTGATCCGGTATTGTACCTGTTGTATTAGTGTCCTAAGCCCTTCCACAAAACTTCCCTTGAACCCTCAATGGGAAGACACTGCCATATAGTGTTTATATTCAAACCATCAGCAAACACACAAAAGCTCATATGGCTCTCATCCACAATACTATCAAATAAAAAATACATATTGGTACAATACAACCTTTGGAATCTCTGGCTAGAATATAGTCAGATCAGGTTCTTTTTAAACCTTCATGTAATTATCCACTTGTTAAGAAAAATTACATGATATTAAAATTTGACTTGAAAACATCATTTCAGCTATAAACTTCTCACATGTAAATACAAGGTGTGTACAGTATCATTCTCTCCTTCACACCCCTCCTTTTCTTTGCACTCTTCTATTCCTAACTTAGTTCCTTGATCTCCCATCATCATGATGCACCCCCATATTGCTCCCAAGTGATGATTTTACTAAAATTAGATCTGTTGTAACAGAAACATCCCAGTTCTGCTTTTCCTGCTCCTTTACTTTAAATTGTAGTACTATAATTTGGGTTCTGCATCCAGCTTCATATTAAAGAGAGATGAATCCCCCCAAAATACACAAATAAACAAAAATAGCTGGATAGCAAAAGTTAGAATTGCCTCCACTCTTAGAAATTGGAAAATGGTCTTTCTTCTTCATAATGGTCTCTCAGTTGATGGGAATAAAGTAAGGCTGAAATTGCTTTTCACATTCTGGCTCTGTTGGGGGCATTTTCACATAGACCCCTGTGGTAAGAAGGCTTCTTTTCTTTAGCTGCCAAACACAAAAAGAAACAATAATTATTGTTGAGCAATACAGAAGCCACTTCTAATCATGATAGAACTCAACAAATGGTAAGTCCCACTAAAAAATTGTTCACAATATACAGAATTATAAGCCCCTGGAGATTTTCTTGATTCTGCTATTAAAATTCATTTCAGATAAATAACTCTGTGCTATTGATGTAAAATAGCAATCATTTTCCCTTGAATAGAAGATAGGAGTAAGAGACTTTGAGAAAACTTATAAAGAACACCCAAAATGCCTGGTTCTTATCTGTGAGGGGCCAAACTTGATAAAATAATAGATTTTAGTTATTCTGCTTGAGAGATGTATTTCTCATCTGCACTCATCTCTTGCTTTTTATTACTTTTTTTCTGCTGCATTAGTTCCCACCTCAGTAAATTGAGGTCTAGTCTATTAGCCTGTATAGCAGTTTGTAGCAAATGAGGTAGGAAGAAGTTACAGCAAAGAACAGGTTGAGTCAAGGATCTTGAAACAGAGGTGGAGTGAGAAATGGAGGGAAGGAAGGAGAGAAAAGGGCAAAGGTTCTGATGACACTCTTAGAGGTAACTGAGAGGGACTGTCAGAAAGAAATTATGACAGGAGGCCTGATTCTATACCTGCATCTCTTCTGCCACCAACTATAGTAAAAAAAAAAAAAATTGGGATTTTCATTTACTGGACTGGAGGGGAGAACAAGACTTCCCATTGAGCAGATTGGGGTAACAGGAAGTCCTGGTCAGGCACTGTGTGCACAGCTACGAGTTGGTCATGAAAGGCACAAGTAGAATGGCACCACGCCAGATGGTCTCCACAAGAATTTTGCCCAATCTAATCTTGAGTTTTACGTGTAATTGTCATGAGAACAAAGAGCAAAACAGCTGCCCCATGTTGTTCAAACAGTTACTCAAACTGAAACCCTGTTCAGAAGCACACAAACATTCAATGTCAAGCACACTCATCTAAAATAACAGTCATTCTGAAACCACCAAAGACCAATGCCAAAGGTTTCAGTGTGTTTATTACCACTGTCCTTCCTCACCCTCATTTATTGCTTCATCTCACAAAACTAAATTCAGCAGCATCACCTGGTCAGTTGTTATGACTAAAGGTATCCCCACCAAAAATGATGTGTTGTCAGCATCATACTCACCATTTTGCTCAAAGAAACAGCTGTGATGAGGAAGCTATAAAAAAACAATCCCGAACTAACTGCTGCAAGGATCCACAGTTGAAAATCAGAATCTGGGCATGGTTCTGGATCTGCAACAAAAGCAAAGCAGGACTTATAGCTCTCCTTTCCCCATTGATGAAAATAGGAAGATATTTGAGCTTTAGCCCCCCACATCTACCCCTAATAATATTGCTACCCCATTAGTAAATTGGGTTACTTGAGGACTGTCTCCCCAGCACTGTTCTGCCAAAGGCATAAGGCCAAAGTTCATGATAGTTATCACTTTCCCTGACCCATTTGATCTTATATGGGTGCTTCTTGGTTTACCACCCATACTAAGCAGGACTACTGTGTGGTATTCCATAGAATTCCTACAGAGAATTTCCACAGTCCTGAAGATGAACCACCTGGAATTAAGGAGCAAAATGTTTTCATGTGAAAACAGAAAAAGGAGTAAGGGGTAATGCAAAAGATGTCAACTTAGTGATTTTATTTTGCTCACCAATGACATAGATCTGTGTTCCATCGCCCATGCCTGCGTAGTAGGGTGGAGGGTACATGAGCTCCACCTTGCAAATGTAGATTCCTGTGTCTATGGCTCTCAGCCCGTGGATGGTCAGGTTGACTTTGCTTCCGCTGGAGGTGCCAATGCAAGAGGAATCATCTAAGGTCAACTCATCCTCTACCATGTATGTCGCAGCGCAGATTTCAGTCATCTGACTACCTTCCCTACGCAGCACTGTCACCCGGACCTCAGAAGCATTGCCTGAAGACCCATAGTCACACATGAAGCTGGCAACACCCCGGCTGCTGGCCAGGGCCACTGCAGGCTGGGTCACATGCATCTCTAACATGGGAAAACGAAACAAAACACAGTGAATATATGCTCACCCACATCCAAGCCCAGGCAAGATTTATCGCTACGAGGTCCCCTCCAGTTTCACCTTTCAGCCCTTCAAGAGAACCGTCGCTCTTCCTTACCCCTTTTCTTCTCCCCTACCCCAGTGTCCCCTTCACCTCTCAGCTGTTTTCTGTTTTCCATAAAGGTATTGCCTTATTGGGAAACAGTTTCTTAAGGTAGTTGGTATGGCAGTAAGAACATTGGTCTCAGAAGGAGAAGACATGGTTCTACTGTGAAATTTGCAATTTCAGACAAGCCCTGCCTCCATCACCACATTTCTTCATTTTCCCTCATCTGTAGTAAGCTCTGGTGAAATCAAAGTGCCTTCTAACTTTGGTATTCCAAGGTTGTTATAGAATCATAGAAACTATGTATAGTTCAGGAACTATAATGAGACTTTAGAGGTTGAGATACAGAAACTCGTATTATCACTCAAAGCATACCTTGAAAACCCCTGCCTGCATTCCCCTGACCCTATACCTCTGTCACCCATGAGTAGCTGCACCTTGGCTACCGACCTCCCCCTTCCCTAGCATTATTACCATAGAGTAAGGGATGTGTTAGATAAAGGAAGCCACAGAGCAAGGGCACCAGGTCGTTTCCTCTCTAGGCCGAGGCAACCCTGCTCTTCCCTTCTGTGGGCTTCCCCGGCTGCCACCACCTCTTCCGCCTCCCTCTCTCCTTCAGTTGAACACTCTCAAATCTTTTTCCCTCTGACTTCTACAGGACTAGGAAGGCCAACTCTCTATACAAAAGGGCTCACATCATCTAAAATATGGTGGCTTCTTGTTAAATTTCCTCCTATAACTAACTTCTCCAGTCAATCATGTAAGTGACACCCCAAACTTGGGTTAAAGCATGCCATTCACTCTGCCCAAATGCATTGATGGCCTTACATACCATTGATTACAAAATCAATAAATAACAGTCAAATGTCCTTCATGATCTAATCTCAACCTATCACCCCAGTTTAAGTTTCAAGGACAGCTGTTCTTAGGTACTGAAGGCACTAGTCCTTTTTCCCAAGCTCCTGTACTGAACAATATCTATCCTCAGAAGAGCAGACAATACAGTAACTGTCACTGCCATCATTAATCCACAGCCCCATCTAGACAGCAGTCTTCTTCCTCAAAACTCATTAGAAGGCCTCCCTGGTGGCGTAGCGGTTAAGCGCTGCGGAGCTGTCAGCAGCGGCGACGCGAGTTCGATGCCCAGCCGGGGAGAATCCCACATGGTGCGGCAGACCTCTCCTGCCTCACCCGCTGCTCCCCTCAGCAGTGTATTTCTAATCTGCCTGTTCTGCTCCCCACCCTGTCTCTGGTGAACCTTCTCGCCGCCCCACACCTCTGGCCTGTACCCCAGCTTGTATGTATAAATAAAAAATAAATCTTTAAAAAAAAAACTCATTAGAGATGCCCTCCAAGCATCCTTGGCACTGTTGTAACTCCATTGCAGTACTTAATCATGTACTGCTCTGTATTAAAGTTTTCATGTACTAATCATATATACTCAATCTTTGCCTTTGGCTTATAAACTCCTAGGAGCAGCCATTACATTCTGACCAAATGGACACTCAGTAATCTTTATTGTAGTAACTCTAAGCCTAAAGAAGACCAGATTTCCCGCCTTCTTCCAGGCCACCTCCCAATTACCACCACTAAATCTGGTCATACTTGATTTCCAGTATCTACCATGGAAGGGTCTCAGTTACAGATTAAGATGAATTTCTTCAAAAGGAAATTTTATTACTTCTGAGGATATTTAATCTTTACCCATCTGAAACTGTGAAATAAGATGTATTAGAGTATTTCTTATCTGATAAAAATTAAATCATCAAATGCCTTTTTGAGCATTATTTCAAACAAAGCACATGGTTTCTTAACTGAGAGAGTCTAGAGAGAGATCAAGTTGAAGTTCAGTGGAAATGCTCACCCTTTTTAAGCCATATAACAAACCTGGCATCAACCTCAGAAGAACTTCACTAGAAACCAGGGAATTTGCATTTGAAATTCACAAGTGGTGGGTCAGACGGCAAAAGCAATTAATTAATGCCATCCTTTCTTTTCGCTCCTTTCTCTTTCTTCCTTCCCTCTTTTCTTTCGTTTTTTAAAATAGTTTCAAAGTGCCTTCATTTTTTAAAAAGTCATTAGTTAACTAGATTATAAAATTGATTAAGATGCCCTTAAAACTTTGAATTGAGTAAAGAAGGCATTCTTCCCATGATTTGCTTAAAGTTTAAATAAGCTGGCTGATTAGCTTATAAACGTGAATTAGAGGACCTTAAACCTTGAATTGGGTAGGAAAGAAATTCTGAGCTTGTTCTGCTTCCAAACTCAATTGTATTAAGAACTGTGGATTTTTTTCTCTTAAATCTCTTAACTTTACAATATTTTCTTCCTATCTTATAGAAGTATCTGAAATTGCTTGATCTCCCAGATATATACTTTAAGTCCCTAAGAGCTAGCACTCTGCTAGGAACCGTATTTCTACCTCTTTACTACTGCCAACTGTCCCCTGCAGACCTTGGAATCCAGAGCCGTCTAAATCAGGCAATTAGCTTCTGGCTTTGTTATAAATCACTGTCCTTGACTACTAAAAGAAATGAAACCCTGGTGGGAGAAACACCTCCTCCACCCTCCTGCTCCAAAAGTCTCACTCACCTTTGGAGAAGACAGGGATGAAGAGAAGAGAAAACAAGGCAGTGCAGGACCAGGTCCCAGAAGACAGGTCCAGCCAAGCTCTAGGCCTCTGGAATCCAAAGTAAGGCATGACTTTTTGGGAGCCGTGTTCAGGTCTTCAGGAAGCAGAGTGAAACCTTTCAGGATCCTAAGCTTTGAAATGTGTTTGAACCCACACAGAATTAGGACTTTATATAGCTGACTTTGATCCCGATACACATGTGCACACACAGAAGAGACCTGAATAGAAGCCTTTTTGTTTTGGTTTTACGAGAAAGGAAGTCGTGGGTTTAAGCTGTTATGACGAAAGATAACCTCAAACACTCAAAGTTAATACCGAACAAAACAAGCCAATCCATGGATGGAAAATTCATTCAATTTGAAACTGAGCTTCTTGTTCACTTGAGGATAAGTGGAGAGAAGATTTCCTGGAGTGCAGGAGTACCCCTGAGTCCCAATTTTATGCAGTCATCTGGGCATCTTGTACCACCCAGTTCATTTCATTGACACCCCAAAACTGCTAAGTGCCAGCTCTCTGAACCTTTGAGCTAATTACAGAATTAGCTTTGGACATCATTAGGAAAAGCTCGGCGTTCGACCTGTGAGCCACCATCCCTAGCATGCTTTCCAAATAAGAGTTATTTTTCCACTTCATTTAGTAATTTGTTAAGAGAAAATACCAGAGTCACAAGAAATAAACTGATCTTCCTCTCCTTTTACAGACAATAGAAAAATTCAGGGACTCCAGAAACCATCACAAAGACAAAACAGAGTTGAAGGAGGTCCTGAAAAAAATTGACCAAAATTATCCAAGAGTTTAAAATCTTTTAATAAGAGGATAGACTTTTATTTTTCCTAATGGGAATTTTTCAAGTATAAAATACAAGAATTAAGGTTATATATGACTGAAGTTCTTAACTTTATGAAAGTTTTAAATAGGACAAATATTCATCTAACAAGAGAATACTAACTGTTGTGGACCACTCCTTAAAACCAAGGAGTTTTCATGCATTTTATACATTTGAATGATGAAAGAAGCATTTATTGAGAACCTATGATATACCAGAAATTGTGTGCACTTAGGAGTGACTAATGACAAGACAAATATAGTTACTGCTTTAAGGGGCTCCTAGATGCCATGTAAATAGATAAAGAATGGAATGTGGCTTTTGCTTACTCCAGTCCTCCATGGATATCCATTGTCCACACGCCTCACCACAGAAGAAAAGTTTCTGTAGAAGAGGATCTAATGCCTCTCTTTTTAGCCTTTCCTCCAGCATTCCTTCATCAACCCTGTTGCTCTGTTTATCATCTCTCTTACACACTTCTTTCAGGTCTCATCGTATTTACCCAATTTTTCCTACTTCCTTTTTTTTAGCCCATTATCTTGCCTTCCTGCTCATCCTCCAGGACTAAGAAAATGTGTCAACCCCTCCAACAAGACTTATTTAATCTGTCCTTTCTATACTCCCTTGTCCCTTAAACAAGCTTTTCATGCCCCTGCTCAAAGCAATAACCTAAGGGACCCTTACTAAGGGACAGATCTCCAACTAGGCACTGGAGATACAAAAGTGGAAAATGTATGCACTGGACCTTAAAATGAAGCCACGGCAGTGGCAGAGGCCAGTAGCTAAGCCCATGATCATGACAGACTGGATAAAGCTGAAACAAAATATTGCATAAGCCATTTGTTCAACTTACGGAAGGAAATCCAAAAGGACTGCTCAGAAAAAGTGAAAACTTAACTTATTATGGAGGATCCCTTATGAGCAAGGAGTGTGTATTCAGGCAGAAATAATAACGTGTCAAGGCTGCAAGTGCACAAAGTGCTCCTTCTGGCCAACAGACAAGGTTAGTTCCCCTGAGCAGTATGTGGAGGCTGCTGTTCTTAGCACGCAGGGCCAGTGAACTGCATGGAACAAATTTATATGACTGAGTTCACATTTTAGAGAAATAGAAGGGTAAGGAGGATAGGTTTAAGGAGAATTAAGATTTAACCAGGTAGACCAAGGGGACTTTTGCAATACCCCCAGGCAACTAGGAATTGGCAAATTTTTTCGTAAAATATCAAGAAGTAAATATATTAAGCTTTATAGACCATACAGTCTCTGTTGCCACTGCTCTGCTGAGTAGGATAAAGTCAGTCATAGAAAATATGTAAATGAATAGGCATGGCTGTATTTGAATATAACATTATTTACAAAAACAACCAGAGGCTGGCTTTGGCCTGTGCCATGCTGAGCCAACACCTGGTCTAAACTAAAGCAATTGCAACAGTGTAAACAAGGTCCCTAGGGGACTAGCAGTGAATGGATAGAGAAGTTTAGGATAACTTCAGATTTATGGCTTAGGAGATACTGTGGTGCTCTCAGAAACTGTTCAAATATTTGTCAGGTTTTCTCTCATTCAAATCTCAATACAACCCTATAAGGCAGGGATTATTTTTCCAGTTTTATAAAGGCAACTAATCCAATTCCTCGTATTTAGTGGTAGAATTTGAGGCTAATCATACTCTTGATCACTGTTCTAAAAACAAGACTTCGAAGTGAAAAGGTGTTAAATCCTAGTATAAGACTGGCTTCCTGGGCCTCTGTAGTGGCACAGCAGGTTAATTCTTAGCACTTTGAAGCTATCCACAGCCACTGCAGCATGAGTTCAATCCTTGGCCAGGGAGCTTCCCACATGGCGCAGCAGACCTCTCCTGTCTTACCCACTGCTCCCCTCAGCAGTGTACTTCATTCTATCTGCTTGTTCTGCTCCCCACGCAGTCTCTGGTAAATCCTCTCACCCTACCCCCACCTCTGGCCTACACCCCTGTTCTTGTATGCATAAATAAATAAATCTTTTATTAAAAAAAAAAGACTGGCTTCCTGCTGATCTGGGATGAAAGTGTAGAGTCCTCTGGAAAACAGTGCCTACTTCTCAGGACTATTACAAGAATTATGATGAGATAATGCATGTATCATGTGTAAAAGGCTTTTTCTGGTAGTTGGTCACCTAGTAAATAGGAGTCATTTTTATTGCAGGGTCACTGAGAAGAAAAAGGTGTGATTTACTGGAATAGAGAAGAAGAGAATGACAGGAAGTAAAGATGATGAGTTCTATTGGGGCATGTTGAATTTCAGGTGTCCATAGACCTTAAGGTGAAAACACTTGAAAGAATTTCCAGTACGGATCTGGCATTACAGGTATTTGTTTAGGCAAACAGACGCTGATGAAAATTTCACAAGGCCAAAGGACATAGTGAGCATTCTACAAATATACATTAGATGATTCAATAAATGAATGAAAACAATTTGACATAAGATGTAAAGTCTGTAATAGGAACTTTCCAAAAAGTCTCACTAGGATCCTTATTTATGCTTTCGTGAAACTATTTCTGCTATAGCAAGAAAATTCAAAAGTTGTGAAAAAATCACTGGGTGAAAGTTGGTGAAAAAATGTATTCACTTGGATCATCTGATAGGTTATTTGATAGTTAGGAAGGGTAAAAGATAATCGATAAATTTAGTAGACACTGCCTCAACTGAGTGTTCAAATCCCCCAGGAGGGACATTCTGACATCATGTGCCTCCAGATACAATGCACTGAGAAGAACATATCACCTCTATATGTTATTGCCAAAATTGTTTAAATCTAATCTAATAGTGAAAAAGCAATTAGACAAATCCACATTCTGCAAAACAACTTGCCTTTTGATTCCTCAAAAATACTGACATCATGAAAGATCAAAAACTAAAAAGCCTAGAAAACTGGTTTTTTACATTAAAGTAGATTAAGGAATCATGACAATAAAATCCAATGTGTAAACCTTGATTGAAAAAAATTAAATCTTGCTGGATTTTCTTGAAAACTATGAAGCACATCACTGAGACACTTAGGGAAATTTGATTATGCATAAAGTTTGATCATAGCTCTGTATTAATGTTAACTTTGCTCAATATGGTCATTGTATTGGGATTTTATAAAGAGAAACATCCTTGTTTTTAGGTGATATTTGCTTAAGTACTCAGGAATGAAGTCTTAGGATATCAGCAAAATCTCTCAAATGGTTTAGCAAAAACAGGTGTGTATATTTGTGTTCAGAGAGAGAAAAATAAAAGGATAACAGAATGTTAGTAATGGATAAATATAGGTGAATAAAAATTGTAAGGTGAACTATTAATGTGGTAGACACTATGCCACAGAACTGAACACTAAGCAAATTGAGCTTTAGGGAGGAAGTGACATGTTAGGGGATCTTCTCCACCCACATCTCACATCCATTCTCCACCTGGAAGACAGAACCCATGGACATCTGGGTCCCCTAGCAAGCTGGCTTCTAGGAGGGTTTAGCTGATGGCAGGCACCAACAGAAGATCAGCCTGAGGACAGAAGTCAGGGAGTTTCTTCCCTGCTTTCCCAGATTAAGGCTCTGACTTTCGTAGTAACAATAGTTCTGTACAACTGCAGCTCTTGTCAGGTGACCTCCGTTCAGCAGTGTCAGTTTTTGCTACTTCTTCTCCTGGCTCTTTCAGTCCTTCACTAGTGTCTGAGTGCATTTACATCCTCTGCCCCTTATGCTCCTTCATACCTCTCAAAAGAGTCCTTAAGTTCTCTCTTCTTTGAAGCAACTGTTTTCTATAGAGTCTCTGATCGATTCAGCTCTACATCTTCTAATTAGAAAAAACTGAATTTATATCCTACTCTCATTCCCATT
Organism: Scalopus aquaticus; assembly: GCA_004024925.1. Taxonomy (NCBI): domain Eukaryota; kingdom Metazoa; phylum Chordata; class Mammalia; order Eulipotyphla; family Talpidae; genus Scalopus; species Scalopus aquaticus. The sequence goes on from PVIJ01015188.1 coordinate 30,335, forward strand.
TAGTTCTCTCCCCCACCACCAAATATCAAACTAGTTTATGTGCAGTAATAAACATTTGTGTCCTATGGGCTTGTATGTGTTACAATCAATTATGAGCCATTTTGTCTCTAATATTTCAAATTCTGCTTCCACAACACTCACAGCCTTACCCCACACACAGCATCTAAGTAGTGCCTCCTTTGTACATAGCAGCATATGAAGAACTTCTGTATTCCAGTTTAGGTCTCAGCCCTTTTTATTTCCCCGTGCATCTTGTTTCTAGGTCCAGGAAGGTGCTGTTCAATACGGATTCAGTCAAAGGACTTATAGGCACTAATGAGTCCAGCACAGTGATTCAGCGCATTGCTGGAGACAGACACACATGAGTTCAAGTCCTGGCTCTACTGTTAACTGGATGTGTAATCTAGGATGAGGTTTTTTAATATCTCTGGTCCTCAGCTTCTTCATCTATGAAGTGTGTTCAATTATGGTAACTACCTCCTCATAGGGTTAGTATAATGATTCAAAGAGATGATGCCAAAAAAGTGTTGAAAACTCTGCTTAGAGTATGGCTCAATAAATGTAGCTAATATATTAAGTACAGAGAAATTACAGGTTTCAAACTGCAGCTGTTTTATAAATTTCTTTCACTGTTCTCACTGTGGATGAAGAGATATCACATTAAACTAAAATCAGGTACTAACTTCTGATACACATTTATTATGTCTTTTTCCCTGTCACGTTTCCAACAGTATCTGGAACCAAATAGATTATTTGTTACCTGATGGAGTGTAAAACCCTCCTAACTCTAGACATACTCTTAAGAATTATGTATTGGGTAAGCTCAGTTATTCAGTGGTTGAATATTCAAATGTCTGAGGTACCACATCCTTGGATATTTTCATTTTAGGAAGAGGTGAAAGTCAATTTTGTCATTTACCTTTACCTCCCCAAAAAATGAGAAAGGGGAAAAAAAGGTTGGGAAAGGAAATGAAGATACCTGGCTAAAAGTAGGACTCAGGGATTCACTGTGATTTTATTTCCTCACTATCTTCTTATATCCTACTAGTGTGAGTAAACCCCAGGTTGGTTTTGTAGTACTCTTAGTGGTTTCTGGATTTGAAAGCTGTCTTAAGATTTGCATAATTTACAGTGATGCCTACAGTGAAGTGTCTTTAGAATTCCTGAGGAGATATTGTTTGAGTAGGGTTACTAGGTAACTGGGTTGTTTTACTGAATTGTAAAACTGAATTTGTCAAGCTCATTCTAAGTTTTAAAACTTTACAGTTTTTAAGGTTTTCTCCTCTACATCCCCTCTTACTATCTTTTCCCCAACTAGCACATCCTAAAAGTTAACCTTTGCTGTAAGTTTGCACCTGGCATTGACTATGGTACATACTGCAAAACATCCTTTGCTTGATGGTTTCAGATGTAATGGGAAGAATGAAAAGTTTAATATTTGCATAGCGTGCAGTTTCAGGACATCCCATTACGTTGAGTCTATAAGCATGCCTAATTAAGGTTAAATACTCTATGTTTTTGTACTCATTAGCTCATCACAGTACAACTCCTTTCAAAATCAACTTCAAAGGAAAAAAAAAATCATCTACCAAAGTAAGTGATAGCTGAAGAAGGACCTATCAACCATCTCACTTAGAAAGAGAGTTAAAGAGAAAGGAAATGATATGCAAAGTGACTGGAAAGAAATTTTAACTTCATTACCATTAAATGATGAAAATACAGAGTAGGTAAGAACTAAAATGAATGTGGTAGGTTAGTTTTCAATGCCTAGCATACTAATCTATATCATAAAGTCAGGTAAAAATGGATGCTTCTGATACTCTGCCAGTCAGTACTTTGGTGGAGAAATAAATAGGTTCTACTGACTTTTTGACCTTCATTGTGCCCTTTCTAGGGATAAAGTGGAAAGGGTTGTCAGGGAAGAAAAGTTTTGTTTGTTGGTCTGAATAACAAAATAAAATGCCAAGGTCTTCACTCGAAGATTAATCCTCACCTGTCTAAGCTTTACTTACACAGGGATGAAGACAAGTATTTTTGAATGAATAAATGACAATAGTCAATTGAATCACAGAGGGTGATCTATGTTCTAATTGCTGAAGCTTCTTACCTAATATGATTAAGTAGCTTTGAATATCTTATCTCCATTTATGGATAATGGTCCTTTATTACGTTTCCAGTTTAGCCATTATCAACTTTGATTCTCTCTCAATCTCCTTAGCTTCTCGCAACTAAAAATAAAATTAATGTTGGGTAGTGCTTTATCCTTAATCCTTCACCCCTCTTACAACACAGCCAGCCATTAATAAATTTAGGTAAGTGACTTTATCAAAAGTTAAGAATAGGTGTTTTCAAAATTGTTAACTTCTATCTTTTACAGTTCAGAAAACTGATGCTGAGAGGTTAATAGAATTCCCAGGGTCACACATGTATATTTTATTCCTCCACATTTAGATCTTATTTCCTCATCATCAAGGAGAAATGGATAGAAAGGGAAGGGTAAATTGCCCAATATTTGACTTATGTTGCACCCCAGCTCACTCCACCTAATTGGTAACTCAAAGTGTATCTGGCTCCCATTTAGAACAAATGGAGATGGCGCAGTACCGTTTCCGTTTTAGAAAAGAGAAAACTTCACAGGTCACTAATGTTTTCTTGACTTACTGTAAGGAGGAGGGCACCTTAGTGAATAACTAAAATTTTTCTTTAATGCTGAATTATACTTCACCCTCCCCCCACCCAAAAAATTGCTAGCTAATTCTAGGTAATGACATTGATGGAACACATATTCTCACATGATATGTGTACCTTGTATAATCTCAGCCTAAAGCACCTATTTCAGTTTCTTGGTTATAGAGACAATCAACTTTTTCATAGTTTGAAGTGTGTTATTTCAAGTGCTGCTGCTGCTGCAGGATTTGAATGATTACAGGCCATGACATGCTTCACACCTCCAGTTCCTAAGAAACTATGTTCACACCTCAAGCGTAGAAAATGAGCATCTTTATTCCTTTGCAATGCGAGTGACAATGGCTGTGGTGGTGGAGAAAGGTGTGTTAGACAATGTGCAGTGTGTTTGCACAGCCTGTTGCAGGTGTTAAATCCTGGAACTAAAAGAAAAACACAGTGAGTTCTGCTCTCGCACTTTATAGATGAGGAAACAAAGAGACAGGGAAGTGAAATGATTTGCCTGACATTATATGAACAGCTGTTGGTGGCTGAACCAAGATAAGAGTACAAAAGTCCTTGACATTAATTTAATTCTCTTCTCACAATGTCTTTACCTAATTCACCATATTTCGAAGATCTGTTAAACTAACACGGCTTCTGACTCTAATTTCCGCTGATTTCCTGCTAATTTGCAATCTGAAACTCACCAAGCTTCCTTGTAGGTCTTGGATACCCACAAACACAAAATGTACATGTGATAATATGTGTGTGTGTGTGTGTACACATATGTATTTTTAAATAGTTTAACGGCAGCAATCAAAAAAGGAAACAACCTAAGTACTCACCAACTGATGAATGAATAAACAAAATATCATGTACTCATAACATGGAATATTATCATGTCATAAAAAGGAGAAAATTGATACTTATTACAAACTGGATGAACCTTGAAAACATTATGTTAAGTGAAAGGAGTCAGTCACATATTATGTGATTCCATTTATGTGAAATAGCTAGAATAAACAAGTCCATTGAGACAGAAAGCAGACTATTAATTATAAGAGACCCCAGGGGAGAGGGGAATGAAGAATGATTACTCCATGAATATAGAATTTTCTTGTGGTGATGAAAATGTTCTAGATCTAGATAATGGTAATGTTTGCACAATTAGTGAACATGCTAAATGCCACTGAATTTCACACATTAAAATGCTTTAAGTGGTAAATTTTATGTTTCATATACTTTACCACACACACACAAAAATACATGTCTTCTTGCTGATGGATTCAGTAGGCATTCACCATCTTAGAAAGCATATTATTGATCTTATGGCATGTCCTGGTCATAATTTTAACTCTTCTCTGAATGTAATCTGGGAAAAAATCTATGACCAAGTTCACTTCCAAGTATGAAAAAAAAAGGAACTGGCAAACGTGTCCTTAATGGCTGAGATAAGGAAGGAAGATTCTGGTTATTTCTCATCACGTACAGTTCTGACAACACATCACACTCAACCATCACCAGCCAGAATCTGAGAAGTGGATCATTTGATTCTACCTGCCCCTGTGCAGATTTCTAACAGGTTACTCAGTTGTGCAATAACAAAATGAGATGGAGGGAGGCCATGTTAGCCCATGAAGTGGGCTCAGTGAGCTGTACTATTCAAGCTTTAGGAAAATGTAACTTACAAAAGCTGGTTACATTTAGCATTTTTTAAAAGCAGGTTCCATTTCATGGATTATGCTTTAAGAGGAAAATCTCTGGGCCCAGAGCTTCATTCATGAGTAGGTAAACTCAGTTATTACACTTACATGGACACATCAGATTCTGTTGAAGGCAGCCAAGAGTAATACACTGCAACTAAAACCCAGGGTCTTTAGTTTTGTCTAGAAGGCCCAGTGTCTGTACTCATCTAAGTGAATCATATTATGGCAACAAAATTGCCTTTGAAACTCAGAGGAATTAGTTGCTTATATTTCTGTTATGTCTCAACATTACTTAAATTCAGTCTGATCACCTAAAGTTCTTACCACATGCAAATACAATAACTCAGGTTGTAACTCTGATTTCTGTTACATTGTTTAAGAAGTGCCCACAAGTAGAATGTACCAGAAACTTCTGTTTCCTGTCTTCCCCAAAATACAAGCAGGGCAAGAAGCATCCATTATTATATATACCCAGCAGTTCACCCTTGGGATAAAATAGACAAAGATAAAAAAACAAAGTTTTTAGGAATATTTAGCTCATGGTGTAAAATAGCTAACGGAAGTTATGATTTTTAAAAATTAGATATTTACTATGTAATTTATTATCCTAAGTTATAAGATAAATTCAGTAACCAAGTTTATGATATTGTTGAATAAATGCAATGATTTTCCTTAGCACTTGGAAGCACTGCTTTCATTTGAGAAAATATTTCACTTCCAAATTCTGTTACTCTCTCTAGATAGTCAGATCATCTTTTAATTAGCATCATAAAAAAATCTCTGTAAGAAAATGTCATTTGTACAATATTAATATTCTTACTGACTCCAGTATTTCATGTAACAAAGAGAAAAAATCCTCAAGACTTTTAAGAGATTGGAAGTAAAGAGAAAAAAGAGGAAAGAAGAATAACAGAAATAAATGGAACAAGGAAAAAAAGACAAAACAGAAACTTTATATTTTTTTATTTAATTTATATCCTTTACATTATTGTGTATCCCCATAGGTTTCCCACCACCAATTTACCTGTGAACCATCACGATAGTCCCTTGTGCTCTTTTCTCCTCTATTTTGGTCTCTCTTCCTCCCCCTCCCCTGTAGAATGTCTCTTATTTGTGGTTGCCTGCTAGTTTTTGCTTTTGTTATGTTTTGTGTGCTATTTTCTCCCTCTGATTTCTCGTTTGGCTCTCTTATAGCCCTCCTATAAGTGATACCATTCAATATTTTTCTTTTTCCTTCTGGCTTTTTTCACTGATAGGGATCACTTCTAGCTCCATCTGTGTTGCTGAGAATTGCGTTAATTTATCATTTTTGATTGCTGAATAGTACTCCATTGTATGCATATACCACATCTTCTTGATCCAGTCATCAATTTGGGGGTATTTGGGTTGTTTCCATGTTTTAGCTATTGTAAATAGTGCTGCAATAAACATAAATGTGCATGTGACCTTTGGATTAATGTTTTTGTGTCCTTTGGGTATATTCCTAGGAGTGGAATTGCTGGGTCATATGGAAGCTCCATTTTTAGTTGTCTGAGAAACCACCATACAGCTTTCCATAGAGGCTGGACCAGTTTGCAGTCCCACCAACAGTGTAGGAGCGTTCCTTTTTCTCCACATCCTCACCAACATCTGTTGTTTTCTGTTTTTTTAATGTGTGCCATTCTTGTTGGTGTAAGGTGGTATCTCATTATTGTCTTTATTTGCATATCCCTGATTGTGAGTGATGTTGAACATTTTTTCATATGCCTGTTGGCCATTTTCACTTCTTTGGAGAAGTGTCTTTTAAGTTCTTCTGCCCATTTTTTGACTGGATTTTTTGCTTTGTTTTCGTTGAGTTGTGTGTGTTCTTTGTAGATTTTTGTGATCAGACCATTGTCTGTTGTATGGAGTGCAAATAGTTTCTCCCAGTCAGTGGGCTGTCTATTTGAAACTTTAAATGAAGAATAATTTGCATATATTCAGAGTAGTATTGGTTCTGGCCCATGTAACAGAAATAATCGACGATAAGAGAAGATTGGTTTTGATTGTGGATGGAACTATCTTAAAATTCCAAAATCTCTCAATATCACAAAACCCAAAAAAAGATGCTCTGCTAAAGTTTTTATGCAAAGAATGTACAGATGATGTCACTCTAGTACTAAATTAGCAATAAAATTGATTGTGCTTGATAAGATTCATAGAACCTTTTAAAAAAAAACTTAACTAAAAATACTACAGCATTTTTTTTTTGAGTCACTAACTTAAAAGTCAGGAAACTCTTGCCTAAATTTAACCATATTTCTATTGACATAGGGTTAGATTATAACTTTTTTTTTTGCAAAGAAGAACTGGGGTGTAGGCCAGAGGTGGAGGGAAAGGAGGGTGAGAGGATTCACCAGAGACAGAGTGGGGAGCAAATCTACTGAGATAACACTGCTAAGGGGAGTAGCAGGCAAGACAGGAGAGGTCTGCTGTGCCATGTGGGTTAGCTCCCTGCCCTGGGATGGAATTCAGGCCATCGTGGTGATAGCACTGAGACTTAACCCCTAGGCTTTCAGGGAGGTCCTAAATAATATTTTATGGATTTATAGGAAAACTACTCAAAATAATAGACCAGTTCAGTAAAGTAGCAGGATACAAAATCAACGCACAAAAGTCAGTAGCATTCCTCTATGCAAGCACCCAATCTGAAGAAGAAGAAATTAAGAAATCCATCCCCTTCAAAATCGAAACCAAAAAAATCAAATATCTGGGAATAAATCTAACAAAAGACATAAAGGACTTATACAAA